>PGTU02004099.1:0-14563 GCA_002896215.2 Cicer echinospermum
GAAATGTAATCATTATTTCGAAAATTTAAAACTTCCAAAAAAGATAAAAAAATTTAGAGTTTTCTATTTCGGAAGTTTTAAATATTTTGAAAGTTTCGAAACTTTCGAATATTTTTAAAATTTTGTTTAGTTAAAAGGGTAAAATTGTATTTCTATAAAAATGGGGGCATCTATAAATAGGCTTAGGCTTGTATTTCCTCTCTTTTTAAAACTTTGGAATTGAAAATTATTTTGGCACGACTCTTTCTAAGTGAAAATTTTGCCTTTTGTAAGTTTTTTTAATTTTATTTTATTTTTATTTTAACAAATGAAAATTTATTAAATAAATACAAAATTAGGCTTGGCAACAGCTAGTTAAATCAATGAGTTTTGTCTTTCTCACCCTCACATTCGATTAGTTGAGTAAAACTCGCCGTCATTTTTATTTTTTATCGAATGTGATCTTTTAAATTTTCATCCCTGCCATGACGGAGTTTATATAAAATAATAAATTTAAAAAGTTATATTTATTATAATTAATATAATAAAAGCATAATTGTTTTTTGCGGTCCTTAAACTTATTTTCAGATAATATTTTAGTTATTTATCTTTTTTCTTTTTTTCAATCTGGTCCTTTATTTAATTTTAAATAAATAATTTAATCTTTTATGTTTTAAAAATGTTAACAATTATTATCATTTTTTTTACCGAAATTCATCAAAATTTTGAAACAAAACTCATAAATTAATTATCATCTTCAATATAACGCAAATTTCATCAAATTTTATAACTCAAATCTTCAAATAAACTCATATTTTCATTCTTTATATTTTCAAATTTTTTGTAATAAAATTAAATAAAGTTAAGGAGTCACATAAGCAATTGTGCCTATAATAAAATAATTATTATTATTATACAATAGTAAAATAAAAAATATTTAATTATATTTTCTATAGAGAAAAAAAAATAACAATAATATTATTAATGAGACGGACCAATATAACACTATCAAACTCGTCTCCATGCATTAGTTTTATATTCAGAAAAAATCTACACTCATGTCCCAATCAAGATATAGATTTTTCCGCCTAAATTGATATAGAATCAGATGAGTACCTCCGACTAAGGGGGTGTTGTCATCCATACACAAAATGTGCACCATTACATCATATATAAAACACTATAACTTTGACAACACTTAAAAGTAAATGTTTCCTTCAACAAAATTTACAATAAGTGATATGAATGATTATCGATTTATTCTATTTCACCAATTGTTTTACTTTGTAATTATTTAAACACGTTAGGTGATGTTTGTAATCGTTTCTATTTGAAAATTTTAAATTTAAATATTTAATATATATTATTTTGCAGTTATCTTTGACGATGCTAATTTTACTTATATCAATAATTAAGGAGATTACGGTGCAGCTTTTGAGGTTCCGATCATGCAAGATCAACTTCTATAATTCTATTAAGCCACTAAACATTGAAAATATGCATAAATGTGAGACTATCAAGTCACTATGTGTGTGTGGTGACTTGTATCAAGATTCATTCATAGTAACCCTTATTAAATATATGAGTTAACAAATCAATGAGTAAAATTGAGGTGTTTGAATAACAAAAGCAAAAAGAATTTCACAATATCAAGATATAATCCAAACCAAATCATATAGTACTAATATGCTTTTTAACTTCAAAACTAAAATCTAAATACATGAAGTGTTTTAAGTCTTTTATCCGTTTAACATAACATTTTTAACTTTTTGTATATATAGCTTGCTTCAAAAATGTGCTTTTGGCTGGATAATCTATATAGTATGGAGAATGTATGCAAGATATTAATAGCAACATAATTTACACATTAAATTATATATATATATATATATATATATATATATATATATATATATATATATATATATATATATATATATATATATAAACAGGTTTTAAGTTCGTATCGGTGTCACAAACCTCAAACAACCGTTTTCCAATATATAGGAGATTGAATATTAAAGACCAATTCCTTCCTTTTATTATGTACTGTTTGAATTTAACAATAATAAGTAAAAAAATTGGAAAAAGTTTCTATTTTTAATTAAAGTATTTAAATTGAATATTTAAAACTAATTCATGTCTTTTAGTATTTAATAAGGTTATTAGTTTCATATGAAAAAATGATTTTTGGAGTTTACCGAGATCAATATATATTAAATGACATGTCTAATTAATTATTTAAATTAATATTTTTAGAATATTTAATAAAGTTGTTATATCCTATTTAAAAGTGTCTTTTGAGTTATCAATGACAATTGGATATAGTACAATGACTAGAATAAAAATATTTCATATATAATTTTGGTATATCTAATATTGTTGTTATTTTCCCGTAAAAAACTGTATGATTTCGTCAGTTGCATTCTGTTATAACTCATATTAGTCTAACTTAATATTTCAATGTTGTATTTAGTTATTTCATTCATAAACTCCACGAATACACTCTAATTATATGTCTTTAATAATAATCTGAGAACTAACAAATTATTACCATAACATTACTACAAATATAATTGTAAGTGTTTATAAAAATATATGTATTATAGTCACCAAAAACTAACGCTATGTAGAGAGAGAATACCGTAAAACATTCAATAGAATTGTTCCGTGCACCTTCCACTTATACTTTCCATTCGTCATTCCCATTAAAAATATCATTTTGTCCATGTTGTTATCTATAAAAACTGTCAAAAAATTCACCTCCTTTTTCACTAATTTCATTCGAAACTTTAATTGTCTGAACTACATACTTGCAAACCTTCGAACATTTGAACCTTTGAAACACAAAAGTAAGACCCCCCTCGAAAACTTAAAACTTTTGAAACCAAAACTTTCCAAATATTCAAAAGTTTCTATCAACATAAAATTTTCTAAATCATATCTCAAAATGTCTTTGTTAGAAGGATAACTTTGATCCAATCTTATTTGATTATAATATTATGGCTCTATGACTCTCAATAAATGATCTTAATAATTTTTTATATCGGAAAAGTCATTTCTAAAATGTAGGAGCAAGTTAAAATTCCACATCAACTAGACTCTTCAATAAATGATCTTAATAATTTTTTATATCGGAAAAGTCATTTCTAAAATGTAGGAGCAAGTTAAATTCCACAACAACTAAATTATCAATGATGGGCACAAAACTCGATTATGGAGGGATTATTGCATCACTAACAATGGAGCTCTAGAGAATCAATCCATGACACCAATACCTCTTGTATAATTTAAGTATTATGTTTCAAATTACATCATTAATAACGGTTGAAATTAAAATATGATCTCTAGCCTCGTCTTAAATCATATTTACAAGTTTAAATCCAAGAATTCAAAGAGGAGACACATCTCACTCACGATTCTCATTAGAGAAATTTTAATTCATTTCAAAATTATCTAAAATGAGATTCTTACAAAGTATTTAAATAAGTATTTACCTTATTCTTAAAATGAGCCAAAAGTCAATTCGCTAGACCCATATTGGACTTACACCATTTAACTAAAATTATTATAATTTAAATTAAACACGAATAAACTAAAAACTATATAAAAATATTGACTTGAAATATTATTGTTTTTCCTTCTAATTAACTCATTTTAGGCTCTCATCATTTAAACTCATGTTATCCTTAAGATACATACATCCACATTTACCTTCGATCTCTCCTTTCAAAAGGTTCTTGCTCCTATCTATTTCCTTGTTGGAGAAATATAGTTAATTACATTTAATTCATATAGCCATTAGAGCACACAATGTATGCCATGATATGTTTTGGTAAAAATTATTCCTACTAGCATTTATTTACTTCTTGAAAAAGATTTGCCCGGGAGTAAAAGAACCGTAGAGTTAAAGAAAGTAACATTTATCATTGACTTACTCCTATTTTCATCTCATAATTATAAATTTTATCAAGAAAATAGAGTAAAACAACTTGCAATATTCTTTTTTAATGTATCATAAAAAAAATAATCTCACCCAGATTTTTGGTGATAACAAAACACAATTTTAATTCCTTTGCAGTGAAACATTTTATATGAATAATTATAGAGTATAATTATTAGATAAATCTTGAAGAATGGATTATGCAAATACAAGGTGGACTAATATTGTTCAAGAAACAAGAATGATAAATATTAACTTCCCGTAATGTTAAACTGAATGTTCACTTCACTTTTCTTCACATTAAAATCTCTATATTTCGTCTATTTACAAATTTTGTTTTGCATTTTTCTTTCACATCTCACATTTGTTAATTGTAAGATTATTTAAATTTAATTTATTACAAATTCAAAATTCATAGGACTTTTGTGTTTAAAACACTGCTAGTACTTAACAAAGAACCTCACAATTTCAATCTCCTTGCTTTAGTTTCCAATTAACCCTCTAATAAAAAAAAGTCTGTTTTCTTTTGGAGATTTAATTTTTAATGTTTTCTTGACCTGCACTTAGTAGTGTCCATTGCTGGGAAGGGTGAGTGAGTTTGTTCACAACAATTTAGGAAGGATGAGAAAATGAATAGAAAAAATTCCAGAGAAACGAAATATATCACGATAAGGAAGAGAGAAGCTTATGCAGGTTGAGAAGGAAGAAGAATTTAATGTGACTTCAAAATAGAATGAAGCTATTAGCAATGTCTGAAACATAGATTTTGTGGAGGGGTATATTATATATTGGTCTCTTTGTCAGGGAGGAAAGCTTCAACGACTTGTTTGATCTTCTTGTAGCTTTGAGATAGTATTGAATAAAGGTAGAAATATTGTAATTTTAAACATATAAATTGAAGAGAATCTTAACTGTGAGGCGTGTGAATGGGGGAAATAAGCCCCACATCGGTAGTGTCTGGATGAAACTAAACTAATCGTGATATAAAACGAAAGGACCTGCTGAATCAAAAAATCACGGAGCCGTGTGATGAGCACATAGCGAACTATTCTTTCGCCTTTTACTAAAGAATACCGTGTGCGCGTCACATCTTAGCGGCATACGCCAGTTTTTGGGAAGGTTCTCTTATTAGAGAGCTCTGCAATAATAGTTAAAATTTTGTTTTAACAAAGCAAAGAACTTCTTTTGTTTACCCATATCAGCCTGTCTAATAGACTGTTTAAAGAAATGGATTAAGGAAAGGAAATAATGTCACTCCTAAAACCACTAAAGTGGGGAGGGCCATCTATGTTAGACTATATTGTTATTTTTGTTTTTGTATTTTTAGAGTTTAAGATACTAAAAATTACATATATAAACAAAATATTATAATTCAAAATTATTTTTGTTTATACAAAATTTATCAAAAAAGTTTCTTTATACAAACAACTACACACAAATTGTTACAGTGAAGTCCAAAATCGGATAATCCTAATCTTAATATTTATTTGTAATGGTTTAAAACAGTGTTTTGTCTACTATTACCTCTCCTGTAATTAGATTCCGACTCATTCAATTAAATTTCTTCAATCTTGTCTTTTTGTTTTGTTTGTAGATTTAAGCTTTTGATTCAATTTTTGTTAGTTCTCCACTTGAAATTCGAATACTTTAACTGAGAACTTTCGTTATTTTCAATCTTGACTCAGTTTTCGCTAATATTCTTATCTAATTGGAAGGGTGCTAAGGTGCAACAAGATGAGGTTGTTGATCGTGATCCTGCAACATATGCATGTGTCTACTGTTGTTGGCACTTAAGTGGGTTATTTTTAGCTTGATTACAAATTAATAGTGGATAGCAAGCATAGCATCCAATGTAAAAATATCCCTCTCTACCATGTCAAACTGCAAAGTTAAATTTAATCAAAGGCAACATATATTTAACAACTCATAAGTTAGCTAGTTTCCATATTCTTACTATTGCTTGTATTTGTGTGGTTTGATTTTCAGACTGCGTATTATTAAAATAAATTGTGTTACACCAATCTTCCATAAATTTAATGCATATTAAACTGACATTTTATTTGAAATTACAACAATTTTATATATTATCTATTGTAATTAGGTGTGTTAATAGAAGTAGTTAAATGGGATCATATCATATGAAGTCTTAGAGAGAGTCGACTTAGCCCCAACTTTAAAAAAGTTGATTAGTTTATTCTAAAATTCAAAGTGAATGAATCGGTATCTAAGGCTTGTTTGATTGTGTTCTTTAACTTTAGTATTTTGAAAACTATTTTAATAATATTTAGAAATACTTGTGTTTAAAAGAAAAAATTAAAAAAAAAAATAATTTTGCCTTATGACAACTCCATATTTTAAAACAGTTGTGACTAGAGAGTGAAAAAACAGAAAAAATGAAAGTAAAACACAATTTATCGTGTTTGGCTTTTTATTTATAAAACAGGTATTGTATTTCTTTTCGAGACTATTTGAACCTTTAAACGACGAAGAAGTAAGACCCTCCCGAGAACTTGAAACTTTTGAAACCAAAACTTTCCAAAAATTGTGTCAAAAGTTCTAGTCAACATGAATTTCCTATATGATATTTCCAAATCCACAAATTTTTCTAAAATTTAATAAACTGAACTTTTGAAATGCATTTTGTCCCAGACTTTTTCAAAACTTTGGAAAGTTTCTATCAACATGAAACTTTCAAAATGTTCAAAGTTTCAAAATTTTTTAACAACTTCAAAATTTTCGAACATTGGTTTTTCAGAAAATATGAAACATTTGAATGTTTCAAAGGTTTCAAAACTTTGAAATTCATGAAAAGTATTGAAATAGATCAGAAGTTTGGCCTCAATGAAACTTCCGAATCGAATTTCAAAAATTTGGGAAAAATATGAAAGTTCTGAATTGATTTTTTTTTTGTTATTTATTATTTTTCAATTTTTTTTATTATTGGTATATTGAAGTGTCTAGAATGAGAGGTGCATTTTGACCAAAATTATTCGCACATTGCCCGAAGCGTGAGAGGTGATACTGGTGATGGAGCATAGATATTCCATCAACATCATCAAACAGACACATAATGAAGCAAATCATCCAATTAGGCAATCTCATCGTAGATCAAGATGTTTAGGACGGATGTCACTGAACCTGCACAGATGGAGGAGAGATGGTCCTGAACCTATACAGACGGAGCAGACTGAGGAGTAGTATGTTGAGCCTGCACATGAGATGCTGATGTTTGGATGATGTTGAGCCTAAGCAGAATCAGTAACCAGATTCCCCAAAGGACCGGTGGTGATATCTGTGTTGACACAATATGAACACCACGTGATCAAAAGAATATGGAAAAGGGAGGTATACATAATCAACAAAAAGGAAATATCGGCACACACACTAATCATCTTTGTAAGGTGGTCAACCATGAATCTCACATAATCTTCAAATTTTTCTTTGTAATGTGCCAACCAGAGCTTTACATAATCAACAAAAGGATAATATTGCACACATTAGTTCAAAGTGTTGCAAGTGATGATCATACTCATCCACACTAATCGAATATATAATTTCCCCTCATAAATCTATTACTTCATCTTGTCTATCCCTTTTCACATATTATTTGTATCTTGCCCCAACGTATTTTTCAATATAAAACGATTAGCAAATGAATGAATAAACACGGACACTAATAGCATTCATCATGGCAAGATCTCTATCAGCACAATAATTAGAAATTAAATTCTCAGATACAACAATTGTCTACTTTTTCAAATGCCCACACGAAGTTATATTGTCACTCTTATTCCAAGTACAGCAAACCCAACCGAAAATGTCAAACTATAGATGTTACACCGACAATTTCAAGTAATGATAACCAGATATCTATGTGTTTTGTATGTGTTTATCACATATCAAAACAAAATTAAACGTGTTTAATACTTTATAACATCAGGATGCATCCAAAATATATCTCTCATAACATATGAATTCTCCCGCTTCTTGGTCCAGTGCACATAATTTTCTTGTTATATTACACTTCATAAATGCTGCATTTTTGTGTACGACCTTTCAAACGATGATCGATTAAGTAGTTCTGCTTTATTATGATTTGACTGAGAATTGTGAGAATTATATTTATTTCTTTCTTTCAAAGCATTCAAAAATGAATCTTGATGTAAGCTTATATTTTGTCATGTGATTGACAAATTTTCTCTTTTCTTCGTTTAAACGCCCTAGATTATGAATGACCGATTAAAGTATCCAGTAAATCATGATTGTGTGTTCCACAACGAACACTAATTTCCCATCGTTCACCGATACTTAACAATATACATTTGAGTTTAAACGGACAGTTTCCCTTGTGAGAACAAATTACTGTTGATTTTGATTTATATCTCCACCTCTTTCGCATCCCAAAATTAATTTGTCTTTTCTTCTTCTCTTTCCAATTGCTTTATCTCATAAATGGTAACAATTAAAATTTCCATTTTGCCTTCTAATATTTTTTTCCCATTCAAATAAGTTTCTCGAGAGGGAAAGTACCTACAAAATATGTTTCAAATAAAACATCAATACATGTAATCTATAATAAAAATCACCGGTGGTGAATTTTCTGTAGAATCTATAATCGTCTTGAAGACAAGAACCTCAACGCTACTCATACTGATTCAAAAAGAGTACTAAATCTATTAATAATAATATTGTAAATTCATTTTTTAAAATACAATTTAAAATTATATTAAATAATTATTTACATTTCAAAAATTTTATATAAATTAAAACTTTTCAAAGTTTTGAAAGACGAAATGTATTAAACTCAAAAATTTCAAAGTTTCGAAAATTTTGAGTTTTCTGAAATTTGTGTTTTGAAAGTTTTGAACTTATAGAAACCTTCGATAATCTGAGAAATGTGTTTTGAGATTTCAAATTGATCAAAAGTTTAGATGAATTCTAAAAAAATGAATTTCGAAAGTTTCAGATTTTTCAAAAGTGTCGAAACTTTAAAAAAATCTTGGAAAATTATATTTCGAAACTTTCATGTTTACCAAAAATTCTCAAAAATTAAGTTTTGAAAGTTTTATGTTTAACAAAAATTTCGAAAATATAAAAAAAAACAAAAAAAAACTCATCTTTTTATATTTCAGAAGTTTGAAAATTTTTGAATGATAAAGTAGATTTTGTAATTTTCGAAAGAAGGGGTGATATAGAAGCGTAAAATTTTTTAGTGTTTTATCCATATAAAAAAAGGACAAAATAGTATTTTCGATAGAAATAGGCGTAGGAGGTCAGGTGGGGTGCACAGACAGTTCCAAAATCTAAATCCAAGATCATTTGTCTCAAGGGTTGGCCATTATATTATATTATTATTATTATATTATTATTATATTATTATTATTATTATTATTATTATTATTATATTATAATTATATTATTATTATTATATTATATTATTATTATTATTATTATTATTTTTATTATTATTATTGTACTTTTTCTAGTTATTGTAATTTTTAATATATATGAAAAATAAACGACATTATTTTTATTTTTTCTTTCAGAATTTTCCTTCTATAACAGCTTTCGATTATATTTTTCGATCAATTTGACACTACTAAAAATTGACTTCAGATGAAATAATATTATGAAATAGTCAAATTCAAGTAAATTGGTGAGAAAGGATGGATTTGGGGTGTGTTGAATATGTGCCTTATTTATTTTAAATCATGGGTCTGAGTTTGTTTTTTACCCACTTTACAAAAACAAATTACAGTTTAACTAGAAACATGACCACTACAACAACAACAACTGGTACATTTTTTTCAAATATTTATTCACGATAAAATTTATTTTCACTACCCAATATATTTTGTCAGTATAATAACTCCTTCTTATTTTGCAAATAAATTAATAAATAAATTCTATTTTATTAACAATTCTCTTATCTTTTCATCCGAAACAAATAAATAAAAAATAAGTATTTTGTTTGATGTACATTAAAATCAAACAAAATCCAATATAACCGACTTGATGATTTTATTTACTATATATTTATATTATTATTATTATTAGATTCAAAAGAAAAATAGAAATAATTATAATTAAATTTAAATTAAATTTTATGTTTATTATAAATAGAGAAAGTTGTTAAAATAATATATATATTATTTATTTGATACAATATTCAATCACATTAACTTTGATGTATTTTATTAAATTAACAATTACTCTTTTGATAAACTAAAACATAAAAAAATTAAAAGATCATAGATGCAAATAAACTACACTACAAACTTCTTTGTTCTAAAGTGTAGTTTTTATTCAAAAATATGATATCCATAAAATGAGATAAAAGAAAAGTCTAAAACTGTTTTATAGTTATGAAGGTAAAATGGTACAGATTAGAAAACGTAATAGAAAATGGTTATATCAAATTTTTGCATATATAATTACTAATTAATAACAAATTAACCTCTAATCCATAAACTTTTATATTTGTAATGCCCTACCACTATAAGAAAGAATCACAAATCATCAAATACAATAAATGGCAAAAAAATAACTATTACGTGTGTTACACTTAACAATATATATATATATATATGATAATTCTTAAACATAACAAAAAATACAAAATATATAATATAAAATATAATATTATATATAATATATATATCATCTTTTGAAAAAAAATATTAATATACTTTAAATTAAAATATATATCAAAATCCTAAATTTATTTTTTTTTAAGAGGTTGCATACTGTTAGACCATTTAAATAATATATTGTTTGTTATAGGAGTCGTTCTCCAGATGCAAATCTATAATTTTTATTGTAGAAAAAAAAAAACGGTCACATGACATGAATGAGACTTACTAAAGTAAAAAAAAATATATTTTATATATAAAATTTAATGTAAGAATATTAATTAATAAAAAAGTTATATAGATGGAAAAAGAACCCAACTAAACCAGTTGGAAATTAGTGATGGAATTTTGTTGTAGTGGAGTGTTGGTAGGAGGAAGCCTAGTCATGATTCTTCGTACTCTAGGCGTGGGCTCTACTTGCTCTTTTAATTTCTTTATATGGTGATGGTGGCGTGTTTGCTCTTTCTTGTAACAAAATTTAGGTTCAAATATTTTCCATTTTAAATTCATTAAATCATTTTTTTTTAATTTTTTTTTCAATCAACCCCCACTAAAAATAATGAATTTTACGTGTTACTAAAACTTAACTCAACTAATAAATACTGATATTATTAAATTGAACATTATATTTCAAGTTTCTAAATTCGAATATAAACCTTGTAATCTTACGCGATATGTGAGTTTTAATACATAAAAACAAGAATTATATGTATTTTAAGAAAAATTTTATCTTTCATGGGTACAAATTCTGAAATTTCCCACTTCAAGTAGATTTCTGTTTTTAAATTATAATTTTTTTTATAAAACATTTAGTTTCATTATTACAATTTCTTCTTGCAAAAAATTAATAACATTGCGATTGACACAAGTATGGTTGTAGAGCCAACATTCTCGCAAGAAGCAGAAACTCATGCATATCAACTGTGTCTTATTAGTTTTGAAAAAATATGGACCAATGCTAGAATTTAAAATCCAATATTTATATTTGGTAAAAAAAAAATTATCAATTGTGGTCATTGCACAAGAATGTGCTTAACGAACCAAACAATGAACTAGATACTATTATTAAACAACTTTTTCCACAATTTGTGCCTCCCTATTAACAAATCAAAAGAAACACGTTAGGTAATTGTCTCCTTTTAATTTGTAACATACTTGGGCCTTATCAATGGTAAGACCACAAAAGAGGGTCCAATACCATAATGGTTAAGATTTCTTTTTATCCTTAGCTTCATAAAGCAACCAAGGACTTGACTTGGTCCTATGTGTTACCCACTATCCAAGTATAATTAATGTTTCCACCTTCACTCATTTAACTAAATGTCTTGATAGAAACGTGTCAAAAATCTAAGTAATTAATGTTAATAACCAGTCAATTAACATGATGAATAACCAAGGCGGAAGCGTACCTGTTATGGGAATTGTCATTGATGAAATCCTGGATGATGATGATAGAGTCAATGGGTTGGGTGACTTCTTCCTCAGCAAAACACCCTGAAGACCTTGCTCTCTTGATGGGGATAGAGAGAACCAGAGAGTTTTCTCCTTTAGGGTTTTTGAAACTGAATAGTCTTGTTGTGTTTGCCTTGGGGACCATTACCCCTATATATAACTATTATTAGTTATATCCCAAATTGCAGTATTTCCAATTCAGCCCCTCATTAAATTAGAAACTGCCTGGTATCTACACTATTAATTTTCATAACTATTATGCTCTTTAGCCATAAACTATTATATATTATTTGACCCCTAGTTTATTGGCTAATTATATAATGACCCTAACACACTTTATTAATTAATTACATATGTGACCCATAAATCTTACAATCTCCCACTGGTCACACATGTATCCTTAGGAGTGTGTTAGACTTTATGACGTCAAAAATGTCATTATAATTACCTTGAGTATAATCCAGATTGTCCCGTCCATTAATCATATAAGCACATGGAAACCATAAGAGGCTTCGTCATAATAAGCATAACTAAACCATCAATGATCACCCGTACTGACTACACTAAAATGACATAGACCCATTATGAAAGTGGTAGCATGAAATTACATGAAGTTGGTCAATGCATGTCATTTTCAACTGGTCCCCTACTTTATCGAATGAGATCATACCATAATTAAATGTACAAAGTAACCAAAGACTGAATACTTTAAACTTATTCTGATCAGAAAGTCCAATACATGTATTTGTACTACAAATTGAACATAGAACATGAATTACATAATGGACGAAACTCCCACTAAATCAAGGTTCCTCAAGTTGTAGCACACCCATGTGAGCAGCTATGCTCATGAAAGACCTTGGGTGGTAAACCTTAGTGAGGGATCCGCAATCATGGAGTTTGTCCTTAAGTGTTCTAGTGGATTATCTGTCCCACTGTACCTTCTCTTTAAACCAACTAGAATTAATGTCCAATGTGCTTTGATTTGGTTGAGCCCTCCTATATTAGAATACAGGACTGCTGATTCTATTGTCACAATACAATTTGAGTGGTCTTTCAATCCCTTCAACTATTTGCAGCCCTGTGACAAAATTTCTCAGCCAAATGCCCTGGTCAGATGCCTCATGAATTGCTACGAATTCTGCTGCCATGGTTGATGAAGCAGTAAGACCTTGCTTGGCACTACGCCAAGAAACTGCTCCACCAGCTAACAGAAAGACATAGCCTGAAGTTGATCTTAAGCTGTCTTGGCATCCCGCAAAATCCGAGTCAGAGTACCCAGTGATCTCTAACTGGTCTGACCTCCTATATGTGAGCATGTAGTTTCTTGTTCTCTTCAAATATCTCATGACCCTTTTGGCTGCTTTCCAATGGTCAAGACCTGGATTGCTTAAATATCTGCCTAAAATCCCTACTATGAACGCTATGTCTGGACGCGTACATACTTGGGCATACATAAGACTTCCTACAGCTGAAGCATAAGGGATCTTTTGCATTTCTTGAATTTCCAAACTTCCCTTAGGGCACTGTTTGAGACTAAACTTGTCTCCCTTAGCAACTGGGGTGTCCCTTGGTTTGCAATCCTGTAACCCAAACCTTTTGAGAACCTTATCGATATAGCTCTTTTGTGACAATCCAAGAATACCTCGAGATCTGTCTCGGTGTATCTGAATTCCTAATACAAAAGAGGCGTCACCAAGATCTTTCATCTCAAAATGCTTTGATAGAAATTTCTTAGTTTCGTGCAACATGCCTATATCGTTAGTGGCAAGCAGTATGTCATCAACATACAAGACCAGGAAAATATGTCTGCTCCCACTGAACTTATGATACACACAATCATCAACTGTATTCATCTCAAAACCAAATGAGGGAATTACTTGATGAAATTTATGGTACCATTGACGAGAAGCTTGTTTTAGCCCATAAATGGATTTTCTTAGTTTGCACACCATATTCTTTGGGTCTCCCAACACAAAGTTTTCTGGCTGCACCATATAGATAGTCTCATCAATGTCGCCATTGAGAAAAGCTGTTTTTACATTCATTTGATGAAGCTCCAAATTAAAGTGAGCAACAAGAGCCATGATTATTCTTAAAGAGTCCTTCGATGAAACCGGAGAGAAAGTCTCTTTATAATCAATCCCTTCCTTTTGAGTATAACCCTTAGCTACAAGACGTGCCTTATATCTCTCCACATTACCATTGGAATCCCGCTTGGTTTTAAAAATCCATTTGCAACCAATGGGTTTCTTTCCTTCAGGTAATGGGATAAGTTCCCAAACTGAATTGTCTTGCATAGACTTGTACTCCTCATTCATTGCTTCGATCCACTTATCTGAACGAGAATCTTGCATGGCTTGATGAAAGTTGACTGGATCGTCTTCCGTCATGCCAACATTTTCCTCTACCTCATTGATAAATACTACATAATCATCCGAGATAGCATTTTTCCTTTCTCTAGTGGATCTCCGCAATGGAGCTGGCTCTTGAGGCACTTGTTCTTGAGGATCTTGAATTTGATCTGGATTTTGTTCTTCCTGAACAACCAGATCAT
>PGTU02004100.1:0-11516 GCA_002896215.2 Cicer echinospermum
GACGATGGCTAGTGTTTGAAATCTGATGCGGAACCCAAAACACAGTTATAAATTTTGGAGAAGAATGCTACAAGGGTCTCCTGATCCTCGATTTCATCTGGACTTTTCGGGCGATTTTCATACCATCCAACTAAAATGGATCGAAATCCATATTTCCTAAAAAGACTATGGCTAGTGTTTGAAATCTGACATGGAACCCGAAACACAGTTATAAATTTTGGAGAAAAATGCTATAAGGGTCTCCCGGTCCTCGATTTCATCTAGACTTGTCGGGCGATTTTCCTACCACCTTACTAAAATGGACCTAAATTCGTATTTTCGAACAAGACTATGGCTAGTGTTTGAAGAAGAATGTAGTAAGGGTGTCCTGGTCCACGATTTCATTTGGACTTTTTGGGCAATTTTCGTACCACCCCACAAAAATGAACTGAAATTCGTATTTTCAGACCAAACGATGGCTAGTGTTTAAAATCTGGGCCGGAGCCCGAAAAATAGTTATTAATTTTGGAGAAGAATGCTATAAAGGTATCTTGGTCCTCGATTTCATCTGGACTTTTCCGGCGATTTTTGTACCACCGAACTAAAAGGGTCGATATTCATATCTTCAAACAAAACAATGGTTAGTGTTTTAAATCTGGCGTGGAACCCGAAACAATATTATAAATATTGGAGAAGAATGATATAAGGGTCTCCAGGTCCTCGATTTCATTTGGATTTTTTGGACGATTATGTAACACCCGACTAAAATGGACCAACATGATATAAGGGACTCTCGGTCTTCGATTTCATCTGGACTTTTTGGGCGATTTTCGTACCCCTTGACAAAGAAGGACCAAAATCAGTATTTTCAGACTAGACTATGGCTAGAGTTTGAGATCTGCCGCAGAACCCGAAATACTGTTATAAATTTTGGAGGAGAATGTTATAAGGGTCTCTTGGTACTCGATTTCATCTAGACTTTTTGGGCAATTTTCGTACCACCACACAAAAATGGACCAAAGTCCTTAGTTTCGAACCAAACGATGGTTAGTGTTTGAAATATCAGACGCATAATGCGAAAAGCATTTATAAATTTAGGAGAAGAATGTTATAAGGGTCTCTTGGTCCTCAATTTCATCTAGACTTTTCAGGCGATTTTTGTATCACCCCACAAAAATCGACCGATGGCTAGTGTTTGAATTCTGATGCGGAACCCGAAACATAATTATAAAATTTGGAGAATAATGCTATAAGGGTTTCCTGGTCCTCGATTTCATCTGGTCTTTTTGGGGGATTTTTGTACCACCCGACAAAAATAGACCGAAAATCATATTTTCGGACCAGACGATGGCTAATGTTTGAAATCTGGCGTAGAACCCGAAACACAGTTATAAATTTTGGAGAAGAATGCTTTAATGGGGTCCCGGTCCTCGATTTCTTATGGATTTTTCGGGCAATTTTCGTACCACCCAACTAAAATGGATCGAAATCCGTATTTTCGAACAAAACGATGGCTAGTGTTTGAAATCTGTCAAATCTATAAGTTATTATTATCTTCGTTTTATAGTTTTACATCATAACAAAGTTATAATAACATATAATAAAATAGAGTTGTCAAATAAAGTAATAATTACATATTTATTTGACAACTCTATTTTATTAAATGATATTACTATCTTCATTATGTAGTCAAACTTTAAAATAAAGATAATAATAACGTATAATAAAATAGAATTATCAAATAAATGAATAATTACATATTTATTTGACAACTCTGTTTTATTATTCGTTATTATTATCTTAGTTTTGTAGTTGTACTAAATAACGAAAATAATAATAACATATAAAAAAATTGAGTTGTAAAGTTGTCAAATAAAGTCATAATTACATATTTATTTTACAACTCAATTTTGTTATATGTTATTATTATTTTGGAATCCATATTTATGAACCAAATGATGGCTTGTGTTTGAAATATAATCCGAAACTCGAAACACGAAACACAATTTTAAATTTAGGAGAAGAATGCAATAAGGGTCTCACACTACTCGATATCATCTGGACTTTTCGTGCGAAAATCGTACCACCCGACAAAAATGGACCAAATTCTTTTTTTGTACAAGATGATGGCTAGGGTTTAAAATCTGATTGCTAGGGTTTGAAAATCATACCAAACAACAAAAATGGACCGAAAACAGTATTTTCGGACTAGACGATGGCTTGTGTTTTAAATCTTAGACGGAACCCGAATCACAGTCTTAAATGTAGGAGAAGAATTCTATAAGGGTCTTCTAGTCGTCGATTTCATCTGGACTTTTCGGGCGATTTTCGTACCCCCTGACAAAAATGGACTAAAATTTGTATTTCTCTACATGACGATGGCTAGTGTTTGAAATCTAACCTGAAACACAATTATAAATTTAGGAGAAGCATGCTAAAAGTCTCTCCCGCTACTTATTTCATCTGGACTTTTTGGGTGATTTTCGTACCACCTGACAAAAATGGACTTAAATCCGTAACATATAATAAAATAGAGTTGTCAAATAAATATGTAATTATTACCTTATTTGACAACTCTAATTTAATTTATATTATTATTATCTTCGTTTTATAGTTTTACTTTATAACAAATAGATAATAATAACATATAAAAAAACAGAGATATCAAATAAAGTAATAATTACATATTTATTTTATTAGGGTTTAGTGTGTTAGGGTGTTTAGGGTTTAAGAAATCACGTTTAGGGATTAAGGTTTAGAGTTTAAGGTTCAAGATTTTGGGTTTAGTGTTTAGGGTTTAGGGTTTAAGGGTTAGGCTTTAAGGTTTAAGGTTTTGGGTTTGAGGTTCGGGTTATAGTATATAGGGTTATAATCATTGCAAAATATTACTATAAAACGACCATAATAATAACATATATTGAATTATAGTTGTCAAATAAAGTTGTAATTATTAATTTATTAGAAAATAACATTTTATTACATGTTATTCTAATCTTCTTTATTAAATGTTATTATTATCTTAGTTTTGTAATTGTAATTAATAACAAAGATAATAATAACATATAACAAAATTGAGTTGTCAAATAAATATGTCAAAATTAATTTATTTGACAACTCTATTTTATTATATGTTATTATTATCTTCGTTTTCTAGTTATACTTAATAATAAAGATAATAATAAAATATAACAAAATTGAGTTGTCAAATAAATATGAAATAATTAATTTATTGGACAACTCTATTTTATTATATATTATTTTTATCTTCGTTATTGAGTACAACTACAAAACGAAGATAATAGTAATACTTAATAAAATAGAGTTGTCTAATAAATAAGTAATTATTACTTTATTTGACAACAATATTTTATTATATGTTATTATTATCTTCGTTTTATTGTTTTACTACATAAAGAAGTTAATAATATATAATAAAATTGAGTTTATCAAATAAATATGTAATTAGTATTTTATTTGACAACTTTATTTTATTATATGTTATTATTATCTTCATCATGTAGTACAACTATCTTATAAAGATAATAACAACATATAATAAAATAGAGTTTTCAAATAAAGTAACATTGACAACACTATTTTATATTTCACTTTGTTATATTATCTTTGTCGTTGTAGTTATACTTAATAACAAAGATAATAATAACATATAACAAAATTGAATTGTCAAAATAATATGAATAAATTAATTTATTTTGACAACTCATTTAATTATATGTATTATTATCTTCGTTATTGAGTACAACTACCAGACAAATAATAATAATATCTTAATAACAAGAGTTGTCTAATAAATAAGTTAATATACTTATTTGACAACACTATTTATATTTTATATATCTTCGTTTTTATTATATTCAAGATAAATAATAAAATATAACAAAATGAGTGTAAATACTTCATTAATATATATTTTATCGAATTGAGTACTACAGACGAAGATAATAGTAATAATAAAATAGATTTGTCTAATAAATAATAATTATTACTTATTGACAACTTTATTTATTATATGTTATTATTATATTTGTTTTATTGTTTTACAACATAACGAAGATAATAATAACATATAATAAAATTGTGTTTATCAAATAAATATGTACTTCTTAGTTTATTTGACAACTCTATTTTATTATATGTTATTTTTATTTTCGTTATATAGTTGTACTTCATAACGAAGTCAATACTAACATATAATAAAATAGAGTTGTTATATGTTATTATATGTCATTATTATCTTCGTTTTATAGTTTTACTTCATAATTTGAAGATAATAATAATGTATAACAAAATTGAGTTGTAAAATAAATAAGTAATTATTATTTTATTTAACAACTCTATTTTATTATATTTTATTATTATCTTTCTTATGAAATAAATACCTTAAAACGAAGATAATAATAATAATATTAAATAAAACAGAGTTGTCAAATAATGTAATACTTAGATATTTATTTAACAACATTATTTTGTTATATATTATTATTATCTTCATTTTCTATTTAATTTTCAACTCAATTTTGTTATATGTTATTATTTTTTTCTCGTTATTTAGTACAATTACAAAACGAAATTAATAAAACCATATAAAAAAATTGAGTTGTCAAATAAAAATGTAATTATTACTTTATTTGACAACCCTATTTTGTAATATGTTATTATTTACTTCGTTATAACTTATTTGTTTGACAACTCTATTTTATTTTATGTTATTATTATCTTAGTTATGTTATAGAACTATAAAACGATAATAATAATAATAACATAGAACAAAATTGAGTTGTCAAATAAACAAATAATTACATATTTATTTCACAACTCTATTTTATTATATGTTATTATCATCTTCGTTACGAACAAAAACTATAAAACAAAGATAATAACAATATATAAAAAAATAGAGTTGCCAAATAAATATGTAATTATTACTTGATTAGATAACTCTATTTTATTATATGTTTCTATTATATTCATTATAAAGTACAACTACATGACAAAGATAATAGTGTCATATAATAAAATAGAACTGTCAAATAAAGTAATAATTACATATTTATATGACAACTCTATTTTATTATATGTTATTATTATCTACGTTTTTTAGTTGTACTAAATAATGAAAATAATAATAACTTATAAAAAAATTGAGTTGTAAAATAAATATGTAATTATTACTTTATTTGACAACTCTATTTTATTATATGTTTTTATTATCTTTGTTAAGAAGTAAACCTATAAAACAGAGATAATAATAACATATAATCAAATTAGAGTTTCAATAAATAATAGTTACATATTTATTGACAACCCTATTTTATTAATGATATTACTATCTTCGTTATGCAGTGGTAGTCAAACCTCAAAATGAAGATAATTAATACATTAACAAAATAGAATTATTCAAATAAATTAATAATTACATGACTTATTACAACTCTATTTATTATACGTTATTATTATCTTCGTTTTGTAGTTGTACTAAATAACGAAAATAATAATAACATATAACAAAATTGAGTTGTAAAATTAATATATTATTATTACTTTATTTGACAACTCTATTTTCTTATATGTTATTATTATTTTCCTTGTCTAGTAAAACTATTTAACGAATATATTAATAGCATTTAATAAAATAGAGTTTTCAAATAATATAATAATTAAAAAGCATTCTTCTCGTAAATTTATAATTGTGTTTCGGGTCATATTTTGAACATTAGCCATCATTTGGTCTAAAAATACGAATTTTGTTCCATTTTTGTTTGGTGGTACGAAAATTGCCAGAAAAGTCTAGATGATATCGGGGATTTTAACACCACCTTATTTCGGTCCAATTTCGTTGGGTGGTACGATAATCGCCTGAAAAGTCCCGATGAAATCGAGGACTGAGAGACTCTTATAGCATTCTTCTCTAAAATTTATAAGTATGTTTCAGGTTCCGTGCCAGATTTCAGACACTAGTCATCCTTTTATCCGAAAATACAGATGTTGGTCCATTTTTGTCGAGGGGTACAAAAGTCGCCCGAAAAGTTCAAATGAAATCGAGGACCATGAGACCATTATAGCATTCTTCTCCAGAATTTATAACTTTGTTTCGGGTTCCGCGCCAGATTTACACACTAGCTATCGTCTACTCCGAAAATACAGATGTTGGTCCATTATCGTCGATGGGTGCAAAAGTCACTCGAAAAGTCCAAATGAAATCGAGGACCGGGAGACCATTATAGAATTCTTGTTATAAATTTATAAATGTGTTTTGGGTTCCACGTTAGATTTGAAACACTAGCCATCGTCTTGTTCGAAAATACGGATTACGCTAATGATAATGAATTACACTAATTCATAAATCTACAAAATAGTAGCCTCCTCTCACACTAAATACTTAACCTTCTTATAGATATAGTCATCAGTTTTTGTCAAGCCACAAAATTGGTCCAAAACTTAACACACCATCAATTTTAAAGATTTTGGAGTTCTGTTCTAATCTTAAAAATTGAGTCTCAAATGAAAATTGTAATTTTATAATTAAAAAAAATTGATAAAATAAATTTTAGTTTCTATACGCACACCAATCTACATGAGTCACTCTACACATATCAATCTACATGATGCACTCTACACATACCAATCTAATGCATACCATTTTGTTAGGTTAATTCATAATAAATAAATAAAATCTACTTGTA
This sequence comes from Cicer echinospermum, assembly GCA_002896215.2. NCBI lineage: Eukaryota > Viridiplantae > Streptophyta > Magnoliopsida > Fabales > Fabaceae > Cicer > Cicer echinospermum. Next base: position 6,684 of record PGTU02004100.1, read on the forward strand.
AAATACATCAATTATAGAATCCAAAATTTAGATAACTTGTCAAATAAAGTCATAATTACATATTTATTTTACAACTCAATTTTGTTATATGTTATTATTATTTTGGAATCCATATTTATGAACCAAATGATGGCTTGTGTTTGAAATATAATCCGAAACTCGAAACACGAAACACAATTTTAAATTTAGGAGAAGAATGCAATAAGGGTCTCACACTACTCGATATCATCTGGACTTTTCGTGCGAAAATCGTACCACCCGACAAAAATGGACCAAATTCTTTTTTTGTACAAGATGATGGCTAGGGTTTAAAATCTGATTGCTAGGGTTTGAAAATCATAACAAACAACAAAAATGGACCGAAAACCGTATTTTCGGACTAGACGATGGCTTGTGTTTTAAATCTTAGACGGAACCCGAATCACAGTCTTAAATGTAGGAGAAGAATTCTATAAGGGTCTTCTAGTCGTCGATTTCATCTGGACTTTTCGGGCGATTTTCGTACCCCCTGACAAAAATGGACTAAAATTTGTATTTCTCTACATGACGATGGCTAGTGTTTGAAATCTGATGCGGAACCCAAAACACAGTTATAAATTTTGGAGAAGAATGCTACAAGGGTCTCCTGATCCTCGATTTCATCTGGACTTTTCGGGCGATTTTCATACCATCCAACTAAAATGGATCGAAATCCATATTTCCTAAAAAGACTATGGCTAGTGTTTGAAATCTGACATGGAACCCGAAACACAGTTATAAATTTTGGAGAAAAATGCTATAAGGGTCTCCCGGTCCTCGATTTCATCTAGACTTGTCGGGCGATTTTCCTACCACCTTACTAAAATGGACCTAAATTCGTATTTTCGAACAAGACTATGGCTAGTGTTTGAAGAAGAATGTAGTAAGGGTGTCCTGGTCCACGATTTCATTTGGACTTTTTGGGCAATTTTCGTACCACCCCACAAAAATGAACTGAAATTCGTATTTTCAGACCAGACGATGGCTAGTGTTTAAAATCTGGGCCGGAGCCCGAAAAATAGTTATTAATTTTGGAGAAGAATGCTATAAAGGTATCTTGGTCCTCGATTTCATCTGGACTTTTCCGGCGATTTTTGTACCACCGAACTAAAAGGGTCGATATTCATATCTTCAAACAAAACAATGGTTAGTGTTTTAAATCTGGCGTGGAACCCGAAACAATATTATAAATATTGGAGAAGAATGATATAAGGGTCTCCAGGTCCTCGATTTCATTTGGATTTTTTGGACGATTATGTAACACCCGACTAAAATGGACCAACATGATATAAGGGACTCTCGGTCTTCGATTTCATCTGGACTTTTTGGGCGATTTTCGTACCCCTTGACAAAGAAGGACCAAAATCAGTATTTTCAGACTAGACTATGGCTAGAGTTTGAGATCTGCCGCAGAACCCGAAATACTGTTATAAATTTTGGAGGAGAATGTTATAAGGGTCTCTTGGTACTCGATTTCATCTAGACTTTTTGGGCAATTTTCGTACCACCACACAAAAATGGACCAAAGTCCTTAGTTTCGAACCAAACGATGGTTAGTGTTTGAAATATCAGACGCATAATGCGAAAAGCATTTATAAATTTAGGAGAAGAATGTTATAAGGGTCTCTTGGTCCTCAATTTCATCTAGACTTTTCAGGCGATTTTTGTATCACCCCACAAAAATCGACCGATGGCTAGTGTTTGAATTCTGATGCGGAACCCGAAACATAATTATAAAATTTGGAGAATAATGCTATAAGGGTTTCCTGGTCCTCGATTTCATCTGGTCTTTTTGGGGGATTTTTGTACCACCCGACAAAAATAGACCGAAAATCATATTTTCGGACCAGACGATGGCTAATGTTTGAAATCTGGCGTAGAACCCGAAACACAGTTATAAATTTTGGAGAAGAATGCTTTAATGGGGTCCCGGTCCTCGATTTCTTATGGATTTTTCGGGCAATTTTCGTACCACCCAACTAAAATGGATCGAAATCCGTATTTTCGAACAAAACGATGGCTAGTGTTTGAAATCTGTCAAATCTATAAGTTATTATTATCTTCGTTTTATAGTTTTACATCATAACAAAGTTATAATAACATATAATAAAATAGAGTTGTCAAATAAAGTAATAATTACATATTTATTTGACAACTCTATTTTATTAAATGATATTACTATCTTCATTATGTAGTCAAACTTTAAAATAAAGATAATAATAACGTATAATAAAATAGAATTATCAAATAAATGAATAATTACATATTTATTTGACAACTCTGTTTTATTATTCGTTATTATTATCTTAGTTTTGTAGTTGTACTAAATAACGAAAATAATAATAACATATAAAAAAATTGAGTTGTAAAGTTGTCAAATAAAGTCATAATTACATATTTATTTTACAACTCAATTTTGTTATATGTTATTATTATTTTGGAATCCATATTTATGAACCAAATGATGGCTTGTGTTTGAAATATAATCCGAAACTCGAAACACGAAACACAATTTTAAATTTAGGAGAAGAATGCAATAAGGGTCTCACACTACTCGATATCATCTGGACTTTTCGTGCGAAAATCGTACCACCCGACAAAAATGGACCAAATTCTTTTTTTGTACAAGATGATGGCTAGGGTTTAAAATCTGATTGCTAGGGTTTGAAAATCATACCAAACAACAAAAATGGACCGAAAACAGTATTTTCGGACTAGACGATGGCTTGTGTTTTAAATCTTAGACGGAACCCGAATCACAGTCTTAAATGTAGGAGAAGAATTCTATAAGGGTCTTCTAGTCGTCGATTTCATCTGGACTTTTCGGGCGATTTTCGTACCCCCTGACAAAAATGGACTAAAATTTGTATTTCTCTACATGACGATGGCTAGTGTTTGAAATCTAACCTGAAACACAATTATAAATTTAGGAGAAGCATGCTAAAAGTCTCTCCCGCTACTTATTTCATCTGGACTTTTTGGGTGATTTTCGTACCACCTGACAAAAATGGACTTAAATCCGTAACATATAATAAAATAGAGTTGTCAAATAAATATGTAATTATTACCTTATTTGACAACTCTAATTTAATTTATATTATTATTATCTTCGTTTTATAGTTTTACTTTATAACAAATAGATAATAATAACATATAAAAAAACAGAGATATCAAATAAAGTAATAATTACATATTTATTTTATTAGGGTTTAGTGTGTTAGGGTGTTTAGGTTAAATCATGTTTTAGGTTAAGGTTTTTAGAGTTTAAGGGTTCATGATTTTGGGGAGGTTTAGTGTTTTAGTTTAAGGTTTAAGGTTTTGGGTTTGAGGTTCGGGTTATAGTATATAGGGTTATAATCATTGCAAAATATTACTATAAAACGACCATAATAATAACATATATTGAATTATAGTTGTCAAATAAAGTTGTAATTATTAATTTATTAGAAAATAACATTTTATTACATGTTATTCTAATCTTCTTTATTAAATGTTATTATTATCTTTGTTTTGTAATTGTAATTAATAACAAAGATAATAACAACATATAAAAAAATTGAGTTGTCAAATAAATATGTCAAAATTAATTTATTTGACAACTCTATTTTATTATATGTTATTATTATCATCATTTTGTAGTTATACTTAATAATAAAGTTAATAATAAAATATAACAAAATTGAGTTGTCAAATAAATAAAAATAATTAATTATTTGACAACTCTATTTTGTTATATGTTATTATTATATTCGTTATTAAGTACAACTACAAAACAAAGATAATAATAATATTTAATAAAATAGAGTTGTCTAATAAATAAGTAATTATTACTTTATTTGACAACACTATTTTATTATATGTTATTATTATCTTCGTTTTATTGTTTTACTACATAAAGAAGTTAATAAGATATAATAAAATTGAGTTTATCAAATAAATATGTAATTAGTATTTTATTTGACAACTTTATTTTATTATATGTTATTATTATCTTCATCATGTAGTACAACTATCTTATAAAGATAATAACAACATATAATAAAATAGAGTTTTCAAATAATGTTATAATTATATTTTTATTTAATAGTTCAATTGTGTTATATGTTATTACAATTTCCGTTATTAAGTACATATATAAAACGAAGATAATAATAACTGTTGACACCTAATTTTGTCCGATTTTTACTTTTTATTAAAAAGGAAATAATGATAATAATAATAATAATAAATATATAATTATATGTGAAGAAATATAAAAATAAAAATAAATAATTAGGGATATAAGCTTTTAACAATCACAAGTGTTTTCGGTTCTTGTTTGCCTCTAATTCTTGTTCAGACTATTTTCTAAAATATAAAAATAATAATAAGAAATAAAAGTAAAGGAAATTGAAAAGAAATGAATTGATGGTCATAAAAATCGATGCAATGATGATCAAAATAAATGAAAAAAAAACCGAAAAGAAATTGATTGATGGTCATAAAAATCAGAATAATGGTGATCAATTGAATAGAAAAGAAAACCGAAGAAATGAATCAATAGCAATAAGAATTGGTATAATTGTGGCCAATTAAAAGAAAAGAAACCAACAAAAATAGATTAATGGTAATCAATTGACAATTATTCTTTTGTCTTTTTAAATCTATACCCAAAAGTCTATAAATAGTCGGCCACAAGAAGACAAAGGGGGGAATTCGAAACATAAATTGAGAGCACATAAAAAATAGAGAGATTAGTAGGCAAAAGAGAAGAAGAAAATCTGATCTTGAAACAATCGGTCTAGGAAAACAACAATTCAGGAGTAAGGTATCATT
>PGTU02004101.1:0-32216 GCA_002896215.2 Cicer echinospermum
TCATTTAGTCATTGTCCCTAAGGCTTATTCTTGTCCAATTAAGGTTTTAAAAATCTTGTGCATCCAATAGGTGTGTTTGTGTCATTTTCGTACTCCCTAGGTTTATTATTCTCCAATTATAGTTTTTAACCAATCTTGTGCATCCAATAAGTTCATTTGTATCATTGATTAACATTTAGGTCATTTTCGTCCTCTCTTGAGTGATTCTAGTCCAATAAGGGTTTTTAACCAATCTTGTGCATCCAATAAGTTCATTTGTGTCATTGGATTAACATTTAGGTAATTTTCGTCCTCCCTAGGTTTATTCTGGTCCAATTCGGGTTTTTAACCAATCTTGTGCATCCGATATGTATGTTTGTGTCATTGGATGAACATTTAGGTCATTTTCGCCCTCCGTAGGCTTATTCTTGTCCAATTATGATTTTTAACCAATCTTGTGCATCCAATCGGTGTGTTTGTGTCATTGGATGGACATTTAGGTCATTTTCGTCCTCCCTATGCTTATTTTTGTCCAATTATGGTTTTAAACCAATCTTGTGCATCCAATAAGTTCATTTGTGTCATTGGATTAACATTTATGTCATTTTCGTCCTCCCTAGGCTTATCTCTAGTCCAATTTAGGGTTTTAAACAATCTCGTGCATCCAATAGGTATGTTTGTGTCATTGGATAAACATTTAGGTCATTTTCGTCCTCCATAGGCTTATTCTAGTCCAATAAGGGTTTTTTAACCAATCTTGTGCATCCATAGGTGTGTTTTGTGTCATTGGATGAACATTAAGGTCATTTTCGTCCTCCATAGGGTTATTCTTGTCCAATTAGGGTTTTTAACCAATCTTGTGCATCAAATAAGTTCGTTTGTGTCATTGGATTAACATTTAGGTCATTTTCGTCCTCTCTAGACTGATTCTTGTCCAATAAGGGTTTTTAACAAATCTTGTGCTTCCAATAGGTTCATTTGTGTCATTGGATTAACATTTAGGTAATTTTCGTCCTCCTTAGGTTTATTCTTGTCCAATTAAGGTTTTTAACCAATCTTGTGCATCCAATAGGTATGTTTGTGTCATTGGATGAACATTTATGTCATTTTCGTCCTCCGTAGGCATATTCTTGTCCTATTATAGTTTTTAACCAATCTTGTGCATCCAATAGGTGTGTTTGTGTCATTGGATGAACATTTAGGTCATTTTCGTCCTCCCTAGGTGTATTCTAGTCCAACTAGCATTTTTAACCAATCTTGTGCATCCAATAGGTGTGTTTGTGTGTATTGGATGAAACAGTAAGGTCATTTTCGTCCTCCCTACGATTATTCTTGTCCAATTAGTGTTTTTAACCAATCTTGTGCATCAAATAGGTTCATTTGTGTCATTGGATTAACATTTAGGTCATTTTCGTCCTCCTTAGGCTTATTCTAGTCCAATTTAGGGTTTTAAACAATCTTGTGCATCCAATAGGTATGTTTGTGTCATTGTATGAACAATTAGGTAATTTTCGTCCTCCCTAGGTTTATTCTAGTCCAATTAGGGTTTTTAACCAATCTTGTGCATTAAATAGGTGTGTTTGTTTCATTGGATGAACATTTAGGTTGGTTTGTTTCATTGGATAAACATTTAGGTCATTTTCGTCCTCCCTATGCTTATTCTCGTCCAATTAGGGTTTTTAACCAATCTTGTGCATCCAATAAGTTCATTTGAGTCATTGGATTAACATTTAGGTCATTTCCGTCCTCCCTTAGTCTTATTCTAGTCCAAATTAGGGTTTTTTAACCAATCTTGTGCATCCAAATAGGTGTGTTTGTGTCATTTGGATGAACATTTAGGTCATTTTCGGCGTCCTACCTAGGTTTATTCTTGTCCAATTAGGGTTTTAACCAATCTGTGCATTCAATCCGGTATGTTTGTTTTTTTGGATGAACATTTATGTCATTTTCGTCTCCGTAGGCTAATTCTTGTCGTTATGACATTTTAACCATTCTTGTGCATTGAAATCGGTGTGTTTTGTGTTCATCTGGACGGACCTTATCATTTTTGTCATCCCTATGTTTCATTTGTATCCAATTAGGATTTCTAACATCTTGGGCACCCATAGGTGTGTTTGTCTCCATTGGATAAACATTTTCATTTTGTGTCCTCCCTAGGCTTATTCTTGTCCAATCTAGGGTTTTTTCAAACAATCTTGTGCATCCAATAGGTATGTTTTTGTCATTGGATGAACATTAAGGTCATTTTCTTTCCTCCATAGGTTTATTATAGTCCAATTAGGGGTTTTAACCAATGTTGTGTATCCAATAGGTGTGTTTGTGTCATTGGATGAACATTTTGTTGATTATTATGACCTCGAATAATCAGAATATATCAGTCTTTAACTCAAATTAAGCAATATTACAGTACACAGCGGAATTATATGCGGCATAGATCCAAGATTAAGCACTTAAAAGTAACAAAGAAAGAGGATAGAAATGCACCAAAGATTTAATCCTGGTTCAGTTTGTCAACAGATCAACCTACATCCAGTCCTGACCAATCGCAACATGATTTTAGCTTTTTCTCCAATAGAAAGAATTGTGAATTGTGTTACAGATTGGTCCAGTTCCTCGAGAACCTTTCTATCTCTCACAATCTCTTTCCTATTGTACCCCTTGATCCTTGTAGTCAATCAGCAGACTCACACAAAATCAAAGTACGGCTCCTTCTTGATGAGGCCTCTCACCCAAGAAGATCGCCACCAGTTTCTAGCTGGATTTCTAGCAGTGCGTTTTTCTTTACAAAAATATTTATTTCAAACAGAATAAAAGAAATCTTCAATCTTGAACAATGTGTCTTCTCACGAATCTGGTTATTCAATGATGGATGATGAGAGACATTGTCTTTTCTCTCAAGAATACTTTTTCAGATCTCTCAATGATTATGGATAATCTTTTTGGCTTTGATTTGAAAAAGCAATATCAGAATGTTAACAATGTGTTGTATTGTGTTAATGAGAGTTTATGAGTGTTTTCATTGTTAATGAGAGAATGATTGAAAACAGTTTATATAGTTTTCTGAAAAACAACAACTAATAAATCGATTTGCCAATCGATTCATTAAAGTTATAAAACAGGTCTAATCGATTTGCCAATCGATTATCGCGGGTCTTGTTTTTTCTTGAATCTTGAAACTACATAAGCCAATCGATTTGTCAATCGATTCTTTAAACAAACTCTTTTCAGTGAATTATGTTAAGACTTATATGCATCGATTTCATAATCGATTGCAGGTGTTTTGTTCAAAGTTAAAAGTCACACCAATCGATTACTTAATCGATTTATTAAGTCTCATAATCGATTTACAAAATACTCAGAATCGATTTGGCCACAAGCTCAAAGTTCACTGTGATTTCAAAAAAGGTTCTTTCAATCGATTTGCCAATCGATTGTTTTCAAGACAGTGACTTAGCTATTTTGATGTTAATCGAAGTGTCAATCGATTTGTTTGTATTTGCCTGAAAAGTTCTTACCTGATATTTAGTTCAATCGATTTCCCAATCGATTGCAACCAAACTTAACATGATTGAAATTCTCACAATAGATTGTCCAATCGATTGTATTTGTCACAGGTCAAGTTATTTTTCAAATATTATCTAAGCAATCGATTTGCCAATCGATTACCCTAGAAATTGGATTCTCACTGTGACTTGATCAATCGATTTAAACAGTCGATTGGTTTCAATCAGTTTTACTTTGTGACGTGTACAATCGATTTGCCAATCGATTAGCCTGTAAAACAAGGTGCCACTGACTGTGCAATTTTCATTTCTAATTGTGCCAGTCGATTGCCTAATCGATTATACAATCACAAACAGTTTGTTTTCCTTACACCCTTGTTATGAAATCGATTTCCCAATCGATTTAACTCAGTCATGAACAACTTTTGTGATTTCTTGTTTCCAAGCAATTTGTATCAAGTGTGTAAGATTGAATTGTTGTTCCTGAAAATCTTGCTCAATTAAATGTTAGATTTATCATATGAGTATGAACATTTGTATGTTTGTTAATTATGTCAAAATAGGATTCAAAGGACTAAAGTCCAACAATCTCCCCCTTTTTGCATAAGTGACAATCATACCAATTTTAACTTGAGTTGAGCATTTCAAGACATAATATTAACAAACATTTCATAGCATATATGTACCATTATCATATCATAGAAACAGAAGTATCAGGGCATCTTATCATAACAGTACACATGCTATTTATCAAAATAGATGATTATTACATTATCATTTACAGTCAGCAGAGCAATGTCATCAGAGCAAATAAATGCACAATATTAGCAAGTTATAATTTTTTCTCCCCTTTGTCAGTTAAGGCAAAAAGGCAGAAAAAAAATTTCCTCCCCTATGTTAAAGAACATAAGCAATGGGGATTGAAATCATAAAACAGTGTGTTATCAGAAGCAATGAAAATCAGAGCAATTAATGAGCATATCAAAAAGGATTAAGATAAATGAATCAGAGTGTAATGAGATAAACGTTTAGTTCATTATAGATATAGATCAAATGTGTACAAACAAGTCATAGCAAAACCGCACAGATCCTAAACTCCTAATCTCCTAATCTAGGCTGGTCCTCACTATTATCTACGGGAGAGGCAGAGACCGATGTATTACCCTCAGCAGGTGTCTCCTCAACGTGAGTCGCAGGGTGATCTAGGGGAGTTGGGTTAGTTCCTCTGCTGCTTGACGACCGATGTCTGCAATGTCTTCAAATGACAGTTTGATTCCCAAGTGAGCTTGAATCACATCCACATCCTGAACAACCCGAATTCAAGGATGCCTGGAGAGTCCTTAAGTTAGCTTCCATTCTGGACTGTGATTCTAGCATCTTGGCATTGTGTGCCATCTGAGCTTCTATGAATTCCATTATCTTAGCAACAAAATCAGGAGGGGCTGTGGCAGTAGCAGGTTGAGGTTGTGGTTGTGGCTGAGGTTGTGCTGGTTCAACAGTAGCCTGAGGTCTTATCCATATACCATGTAACCTTTTCAATTGCATTTGGTTTACAATTGATTCGCCCAAATATCAGAGTGGTTTTGCAGATTTCTTCATTAACAAACGAAACCTTGAAATGTTTAAGAATCTTGGTAATTAGCTGGATAAGGCAACATAAGCTTGCTCTGTGAAGCTTCCAGCATGTGCCTTAGCACAATCCAAGTCCAGCTCATCCTAAGCTCCTTTGATAAACCCCATAACAGTAGTAATGTCTAATTTCTGAACTACTGCATGGTTGCCTGAACGAGGTACAAGCATCCTGGTCAGCGTGTACATCAACATCCGATGTTGGACCTTCATTTGACCGATAGGTAATGAAATGGTTTCCACAAAACCATCAATCATCAGGTCCTTTACTGCAGCATGCCTGTCAATAGATTCTTCCCAACCTTCGTCAGCCGTATCAGCTTCAGAACTGCCGTCGATAGATTTTCCGTAAAAAGGCAATCCTGATAAGGTAGAAAAATCATCAAATGACATAGCAATCCGTTTACTTTGACTTGAGCCTTAAAACCTTCTTCTGTCAGCTTAAACGTAGAATAAAATTCCCTTATCAAACGTGGATAACTGTCGAGTGTAGAAGATAGAAAGCTTTCAAGACCGTGAAATCGCAGATGATTCTGAAACGTAAAACCGTCAATATCAAAGTATGCAAAATCCAGAGTTCTACCCTCATGGATTTTTCTCTCTTAGAAAGTCTGATGGTATAGAAGGTTCTGCATCTTTTTCCTGGGATGCGGGAACTTTCTTCGTAGGGGGTGAGGAAATAGGTTTCTTTTTCCTCTTTTGTGAAATTACCTTCATGGCATCAGCCATGAGTTTTCTGTTGGGGGTTCCTTTTGCTTTTTAGGCTTCTCTTGAATAGGAGCGGGTGCCTTGCCTTTGTCTTTGGCAAGTATTTTATGTGTAGGTATGGGTACTCTTTTTTGTTAGAGTGGTGGTGGTGAAGGGGTTTCGCTGGTTGACAGATGATGAAGGTGAAGGAGTGTGTGCCTGGGTTTGTTTTACTCGTGCCATACTCGTATATTGAAGTAGATAGATTGTAGATTGAGTGCAGATAGCAACAGAATAACAATAGCAGAGACAGAAGGATGAAGCAGACAGAGAAAATTAGTGAAAACTGAAGAAATGCAGTGCAGAAATCGATTGAGAACTGTTCCTATTTAAACCCTTAATCGTGTAAATCGATTCCCAAATCGATTAGGTTACCGTTGCTGGTAATGCCAATCGATTTAGTAATTATTACTCATAACGGCTAGTCACAACGGTCATATTTCAAATCGATTCCCAAATCGAATTCCAGTTTTACTTAATCGATGTCCAAATCGATGTCTTAACGTTGAAAGAAGAACTAGTCGATTTCCCAATCGACGCTCGGGCAAAGTTAAAAAAAAAATTTCTGAACTTTTGAATTCTGGGGCCAAAGCAATCGATTCCCAAATCGATTTTATAAACCATTTACCATGATGGTAATCGATTTCCAGATCGATTTAACTGGAGAAACAACTGCAAACACCAGAAATCCCAAATAAAATCAACGATCATACCTCACTAGGATCAATGATCCCTAGTTTCATCCTTATATACAAAAAACTTTCTCTTGGTAAAGCTTTTGTGAAGATGCCAGCTAACTGTTCGGCAGTGTTAACATACTCAAGCTTAATGATTCCATTTTGAAAGTGATCTCTTATAAAATGATGTCTTACTTCAATGTGTTTGGTCCTGGAGTGCATTACTGGATTCTTGGTTATACTTATTGCACTTGTGTTATCACACATGATAGGTACTGTTCCAAATCAACACCAAAGTCCAATAAGTGCTGTTTCATCCAAAGTATCTGAGCACAACAGCTCCCAGCTGCAATATATTCAGCTTCAGCAGTTGATAAAGCGAGTTTACATCCTGTCGAGTTTACATCCGGCAAAGTCTGAATCTGAGTAACCAACTAAAGTACAAGTTGATCCTTTTGGATACCACAATCCAAGACTCTTAGTTCCTACCAAGTATCTGAAAATTCTCTTAACTGCACTGAAGTGAGATCCTTTGGATTTGATTGATACCTTGCACACATACAAACACTGAACATGATGTCTGGTCGGCTTGCTGTAAGGTAGAGCAGAGATCCTATCATACCACGAAATCTAGTAACATCTACAGGTTTACCTTTCTCATCTCGGTCTAAGAAATTTTCCTTGACTCATGGGTGTATCAATGGATTTAAGATTTTCAAAGTTAAATTTCTTTATCAAATCAGAACAGTATTTAGATTGACTAATGAAAATGCCTTGCTTGCTTTGGTTAATTTGAAATCCCAAGAAATATGACAGTTCACCCATCATTGACATTTCAAATTTACCTTTCATCAAATTTTCAAATTCTTTGCACAGTTTATTATTTGTAGATCCAAATATTATGTCATCAACATATACTTGAACAAGCAAGATATCATTTCCAGTAGTTTTTGTGAAAAGGGTCTTGTCAACATTTCCTCTTAAAAAGTTTTGTTGAATAAGGAAATTGCTGAGCTTCTCATAACAAGCTCTTGGAGCTTGTTTTAACCCATAGAGGGCCGTTGAGAGCTTATACACATGATTAGGAAAATCAGGATTTTCAAAACCAGGTGTTTGGCTAACAAAAACTTCCTCTTGAAGGTCACCATTGAGAAAGGCACTTTTCACATCCATTTGATAAAGATTAAAGTCCATTATACAAGCATAAGCCAATAAAATTCTTATGGCTTCTAATCTAGCTACAGGGGAATAGGTTTCCTCAAAATCTATTCCCTCCTCTTGACTATAACCCTTGGCTACTAGTCTAGCTTTGTTCCTTGTTATCACACCATTCTCATCCAACTTGTTTCTGAACACCCATCTGGTTCCTATGACATGCTTACTCTCTAGCCTAGGTACTAAACTCCACACCTTGTTTCTCTCAAACTGGTTTAACTCCTCTTGCATAGCAAGTATCCACTCACTATCTAACAGGGCTTCCTTAATGTTCTTAGGTTCAATCTGAGATACAAAAGCTGTAAAGTTACAAAACTGACTAAGGTTTCTCCTAGTTGCAACACCTTTAGAGATATTGCCTATAATGTTATCTAAAGGGTGGTTTCTGTTGAACTTCCATTCCTTAGGCAACTCACTGGTTTCTATAGGTTCTACAAGGTCTAATCTAGTTGGAGGGTCAGCTATAGGTTGTTCTAGTGGTTCAGATTCTACAACTTCGTCTAAAAAGTCATCAACCTTAGAAGGAGTTTTGTTCAAGTTTTCTGTAAATAATTCATCAAACTTTACATGAACTGACTCTTCTATGGTCTTTGTTCTTTTGTTGTAGATTCTATAGGCCTTACTAGTTTGGGAATATCCTAAAATGATACCTTCATCTTGCCTTAGGTCAAACTTTCCTAGGTGTTCTTTGCCATTGTTCAAACACAAAGCACTTACAACCAAAGATTATAAAGTAGGAAAGGTTTGGATTTCTACCCTGTAAAGCTCATAGGGTGTTTTCCTAAGCAGGGGCCTAATGAGAACTCTATTGACAACATGAGTGGCTATACTAATTGCATCTTCCCAAAAGTACTTAGGTAGGTTGGAGTCCTTAAGCATGGTTCTAGCTAACTCTTCTAGGGGATCTATTTTTCCTCTCCACTACCCCATTCTGCTGTGGTGTCCTAGGGGCAGAATATATGTGGTTGATTCCATGTTGTTCACAATAATTTTGAAAAGCATCATTTTGGAATTCACCTCCATGATCACTTTTTATTGAAACAATTTTCTGGTCATTCTCATTTTGAACTAAAGCAGCAATTTCTTAAAAATTGAGAATGTATCACTCTTATGAGCCAGAAAATAAGTCCATGTGAACCTTGAGTAATCATCAACCAGCACATATCCATACAGGTTTCCACCTAAACTCTTAACTTGGGTAGGTCCAAAAAGGTCCATGTGAACTAGCTGCAAAACTCTATTTGTTCTAACCAAATCTATAGAGGGAAAGGGAGTCTTAACCAGTTTACTTTTCTCACATGAATCACACAGTCTATCCTTAGAAAACTTCCTATTTGGTAGACCTAAGACTAGCTGTTTGCTAACAAGTTTATTCAAATGATTTATATGTATATGAGCTATTCTTTTATGCTATAGCCATGTTTCATCTGAATTAGACAACAAGCAGCATATAGTACTTGGTACAGAATTGAAATCTAACATGTAAATATTATTAATTCTGTCACCAACTAGCTTTATGTGTTTGTCATCTTTATGCTCAATAATGCAAGATTGTGATGAAAAACTTACTTGAAAACCTTTATCACAAAGATGACTTATACTCAGCAAGTTGTGTTTTAGTCCTTCAACATATAACACATTTTTGATTACTGCAGTTGACTCATTGCCTATGTCACCAATTCCAATAATCTTTCCTCTGTTGTTGTCACCATATTTGACAAAGCCTCCTTCCTTTAATGTCAAGGACAGGAATTTGGATTTGTCACCTGTCATGTGCTTTGAGAATCCGCTATCTAAATACCATGAATGCTTAGTGGATGTCAAGCACACCTGCAACATACAATCAGAATTTTGTTTTAGGTCCCCAATTTAAATTGGGTCCTGGATGGTTAGTGTCAAACACAGATTTCTTTGCTATCCAAACTTGCTTCCATCCTCTATTGGCTAATTTTTAAATTTGCAGTTTGACACAAAATGTCCCTTTCTGCAACAGAAATGACATTTGCCATCAAAGGATGAATGTTTGTTTGGTTTAGTAACGATGTCATACATACTCTTAGCAATAGCAGATTTTTGACCATGTTTGACATTTATGGTTTGCATATAACCAATACCATATCTGTTTTATTTCTTTTAACATGCATATTTGGTGTATATCCTAAACCAGATTTTTCATGAACATGTCTTTGATTGCTAAGTATGACATTCAGTTTATCTTTACTATTAGCAAACTTCAATAAATCAGATTTTAATGATGCAACATTATTCTCAAGTTCAATGCATTTTGCAGATTTGTCATGTGAATCCTTTTCAGTTGTTCACATAAATTTTCAAGTTCTTTATGGTCATTTTTCATTGTTCAAGCATTTTCTTTGTGTTTAACAACTGTTTTATGGAATTCACATAATCATCATGCAGCTCATTGAAAGCTTCTTGTAGCTCATCATAGGTTGGATTAGGTTGTGAACTGTAAGACCCATAATTTTAAAGTACCCTTTATATATTTTTGGTGTATTTTGGATTTTTGGCTTGGAGACTTTTTAAGCCAAGTTTAATGATATTTGGAGTTTTTATATCAAAAAGATATTTTGATGCCGATTAGAATTTCTCGTCGATAAATAAATTGAATTAAGTGTCGTGAATCCTTTACGGAGAATTTAATACGTTATGGGTGAAATGGTAATTTTAACAAATATCTAGATATTTTGAGATATTTGTTAAGTTATATTTATTATATAGATATGTTTGTTTGGAGGGAAACTAGAAGGAAGGAAAAGGAAAAGAAAAGAAAACTAGAAGGAAGGAAAGGAAAGAAAAGAATATAAAAAGGAAAGAAGGAAAAAGGAAGAAAGGAAAAAACAAAGGAAAGAAAAAGAAAGGAAGGAAAATCCGATTTTCCATCTTCTTCCTCTGCTCCCGCGACCCATTTTTTCCCTCATTCTCCCATTTTCATTTTCGTTGCTTTCTTTTCTTCAAGACTAGTAACCCAAGGTTGGGTGAGTGTTAGAACAAGGATTTCTCGACTCCACTCTTCCTCTTTGATTCGAAAACGAAGAAAAACGATATTAGAGATTCAAACACAAACCCCTCCGTTTCTTCTAGATCTAAGCTTCATTTCGCGAATAGTTAGAAGGGAAATTTGCTCACTACCACGCTACGGTGCCAGGGGACCAATTTGGAGGCCACGTTGCGAGCGAATATTTTACCAGTTTTAGTCGCGGTACCGGAAACCCACGTTAAAGCTAACGTTAAGGTAAGGGCTCCTTCCAAACTTTAGTTTGCATTTAGGGACTTATCTGTAGTTGTGTGGAAAGGAATTTGTTAGGGTTGAATGTATTGATTTAGGGAAAATGAATCTAAGGTGTTATGTTGTGTCGATTTGTGTTCGTCGTATTTGGCGTGTTCATACTTGATGTTTGTTGATTGATGTGTTTTTGGTGTGAATTATGGATTGAATGTGAGAGTATATTTGAGTTTGTTTCTGTGGAATTTTGAAAACCATTAGAGTTAAAACGAGTATTAAAATGGAGAATCTTTTTAATACCTCGGTTTACTTAATGTGCGTTTGAGGAAAATGTTTAAGTTAACTGGCCATTAAGAATGGTGAATCTCTTAAATGTCTCGGTTAACTTAATGTTTGTTTTTGAAAATCGTTTCAGTAAATGAGAATTAAGAATGGGGAATCTCTTAATGTCTTGTTTACTGAAATGTTTTGTATGGAAATCGTTTAAGTCAAAAGTATATTAAGAATGGGGAATCTCTTAATATGTCTGTTTGCTTAACGTTTTTTTTAAAAATCATTAAGATAAATTAGTATTAAGAATGGGGAATCTCTTAATTACTTATTTATTTAATGTTGTTTTGAAAATCGTTTAAGTTAACTGGGCGTTAAGAATGGGGAATCTCTTAAGTCTTGGTTACTTAATGTTGGTTGTGAAGGTCGTTTAAGTTAAATGGGTATTAAAAATGGGGAATCTTTTAATATCTGCATTTGCTTAACGATTGTTGTGGATGGAGTCTGTGTATGCTCATGCATTTCATTTTGGGTAAATTGTGTTGACCCGTGATAGGTGACACCTTGGTAAACTGTACTGACCCGTGATAGGTGGTACCTCGGTAAACAGTATTGGTCTGTGATAGGCGGTACGTTTATGATTTACGCTTTTTCTTTTAGTAATCGTGTTGACCCGTGATAGGTGACACCTCGGTAAACTGTACTGACCCGTGATAGGTGGTACGTTTATGATTTACGCATTTTAGTAAATCGTGCTGACCCGTGATAGGTGGCACCATCGGTAATTGGTACTTTGGCCTGCGATAGGCGGTACAATTATGATTTACGGCCCTTCGAGGAGGGTTTGGTTTGGAACTCCGAGTCCATGCATTTTGGCATATACGCATTGCATTAGGGTGCTTGGCACGCGAGTCGAGTTTGATTCGAGTCTATGATTGAGTGTTTTGAATTTTGATTTATCGTGGTAATCGCGTTGAAGGTGCTAAGTGTTATGTGTTAATTATTGTGTGTAAGTATGATGGTTTTCGAAATCCCATTTGCCGTGGTAATCGCGTAGGAATTGCTAAGTGTTAAGTTGTGGACTTGAGTAGGAATGACTTGAGTTAATTCATGAATTTTTGGAAAAATGATGAGGGAAATCGATTTCCCAATCGATTGGATGAGTCGCAGGAAGTTCACTATTTTAACCTAATCGATTTGCCAATCGATTGTATAAATATATCTTTCAAAATCTTTTAGAAATCGATTTGGAAATCGATTGGCAGAGAGGCAGGAACTCAGCAAAACTGCCAAAATCGATTTGGAAATCTTTTTGGCAACACAGGGACTCATCAAAACTGACAAAATCGACTTAGAAATCGATTTGGTCATGCAGAAACTCAGCAGAACTGACCAAATCGATTTGGCAATCGATTGGCTCAGCAAAAGTCCTTATTTTGAGTTAGATAATCGATTTCTCAATTGATTTATCAATGCTTTGGGTCAGTTATGTATTACTTGATGGTTTGAGAACTTCATTTTGAGTTCATTTTTAATTGGCAAGTATTGTATGAACTTTTCGCATATTGAAAAATCTGTTAAGGTGTGCATGCTTAGTTGAAAAGTTATTTTGAGCATTTAAAAACTTATATGCTATGTGTTAACTGTTATTTTTCAGTTGGTGACCCTTTACAATTATTGTGGAAATCTGGGCTTTGCCCTCAGATGAGAGTCAGGACGGTCCTACCGGTTCGTACCCTACGGACGGGAATGGAGATGGGAGCGCTTGACTGCAGTTACGATAGGAGGATCCACTGGGCGCGTGGAGATCACTCAGGGTGTATAGTTTTTGGTAGGATGATCAGATTAGGTTGATGTATAGGGACTAGGCGTCCTTCTTTTGGGTTGGAGTATTTTTAATTTGGAAAACTGTACTTATACTAATATGTCAATTTGACATCTTATTTGAATGGGTTCCATGTACCATTTGTTGTTGTGTAAATGTTTTGGATTTATATTTGGAGAAACTTTTCCGCTGCTTGATTTTAATTATTCTTTATTTATTTCCCTGTTTTATGTTTAATTACTTTTAAAAAAAAAATATACCCCGCTTGAAAAACGGGGTGTTACATGAACTAACCTCATTTTCTGATTCTGAGTCGGGTATTGCCATGAGACACAGATTCGCTTCTTCTTCATCCGAAGAGGCAGAGGATTCTTCGTTGTCGTTCTATGCAATATAAGCTTTTCTGGTTTTGGTGACTGGTTCCTTGCCTTTTGGTTTCTAATCTAGCTACAGGGGGAATAGGTTTCATCAAAATCTATTCCCTCTCTTGACTATAACCCTTGGCTACTAGTCTAGCTTTGTTCCTTGTTATCACACCATTCTCATCCAACTTGTTTCTGAACACCCATCTGGTTCCTATGACATGCTTACTCTCTAGCCTAGGTAGTAAACTCCACACCTTGTTTCTCTCAAACTGGTTAACTCCTCTTGCATAGCAAGTATCCACTCACTATCTAACAGGGCTTCCTTAATGTTCTTAGGTTCAATCTGGATACAAAAGCTGTAAAGTTACAAAACCGACTAGGTTTCTCCTAGTTGCAACACCTTTAGAGATATCGCCTATAATGTTATCTAAAGGTGGTTTCTGTTGAACTTCCATTCCTTAGGCAATCACTGGTTTCTATAGGTTCTACAAGGTCTAATCTAGTTGGAGGGTCAGCTATAGGTTGTTCTAGTGGTTCAGATTCTACACTTTCGTCTAAAAAGTCATCAACCTTAGAAGGAGTTTTGTTCAAGTTTTCTGTAATATTCATCAAACTTACATGAACTGACTCTTCTATGGTCTTTGTTCTTTTGTTGTAGATTTCTATAGCCTTTACTAGTTTGGAATATCCTAAAATTACCTTCATCTGCTTTGGGTCAAACTTTCGTAGGTGTTCTTTGCCATTGTTCAACACAAAGCACTTACAACCAAAGATTATAAAGTAGAAAAGTTTGGATTTCTACCCTTGTAAAGCTCATAGGGTGTTTTCCTAAGCGGGGCCTAATGAGACTCTATTGACAACATGAGTGGCTATACTAATTGCATCTGCCAAAAGTACTTAGGTAGGTTGGAGTCCTTAAGCATGGTTTAGCTAACTCTTCAAGGGATCTATTTTCCTCTCCACTACCCCATTCTGCTTGGGTGTCCTGGGGCAGAATATATGTGGTTGGATTCCATGTTGTTCACAATAATTTTGAAAAGCATCATTTGGAATTCAACCTCCGATCACTTTTTATTGAAACAATTTTCTGGTCATTCTCATTTGAACTAAAGCAGCAAATTTCTTAAAAATTGAGAATGTATCACTCTTATGAGCCAGAAAATAAGTCCATGTGAACCTTGAGTAATCATCAACCAGCACATATCCATACAGGTTTCCACCTAAACTCTTAACTTGGGCAGGTCCAAAAGGGTCCATGTGAACTACCTGCAAAACTCTATTTGTTCTAACCAAATCTATAGAGGGAAAGGGAGTCTTAACCAGTTTACTTTTCTCACATGAATCACACAGTCTATCCTTAGAAAACTTCCTATTTGGTAGACCTAAGACTAGCTGTTGCTAACAAGTTTATTCAAATGATTTATATGTATATGAGCTATTCTTTTATGCTATAGCCATGTTTCATCTGAATTAGACAACAAGCAGCATATAGTACTTGGTACAGAATTGAAATCTAACATGTAAATATTATTAATTCTGTCACCAACTAGCTTTATGTGTTTGTCATCTTTATGCTCAATAATGCAAGATTGTGATGAAAAACTTACTTGAAAACCTTTATCACAAAGATGACTTATACTCAGCAAGTTGTGTTTTAGTCCTTCAACATATAACACATTTTTGATTACTGCAGTTGACTCATTGCCTATGTCACCAATTCCAATATCTTTCCTCTGTTGTTGTCACCATATTTGACAAAGCCTCCTTCCTTTAATGTCAAGGACAGGAATTTGGATTTGTCACCTGTCATGTGCTTTGAGAATCCGCTATCTAAATACCATGAATGCTTAGTGGATGTCAAGCACACCTGCAACATACAATCAGAATTTGTTTTAGGTCCCCAATTTAAATTGGGTCCTGGATGGTTAGTGTCAAACACAGATTTCTTTTGCTATCCAAACTTGCTTCCATCCTCTATTGGCTAATTTTTTAAATTTGCAGTTTGACACAAAATGTCCTTTCTGCAACAGAAATGACATTTGCCATCAAAGGATGAATGTTTGTTTGGTTTAGTAACGATGTCATACATACTCTTAGCAATAGCAGATTTTTTGACCATGTTTGACATTTATGGTTTGCATATAACCAATACCATATCTGTTTTTATTTCTTTTAACATGCATATTTGGTGTATATCCTAAACCAGATTTTCAATGAACATGTCTTTGATTGCTAAGTATGACATTCAGTTTGATCTTTACTATTAGCAAACTTCAATAAATCAGATTTTAAATGATGCAAACATTATTCTCAAGTTCAATGCATTTTGCAGATTTGTCATGTGAATCCTTTTTTCAGTTTGTTCACATAAATTTTCAAGTTCTTTATGGTCATTTTTCATTTGTTCAAGCATTTTCTTTGTGTTTAACAACTGTTTTTATGGAATTCACATAATCATCATGCAGCTCATTGAAAGCTTCTTGTAGCTCATCATAGGTTTGGATTAGGTTGTGAAACTGTAAACCCATAATTTTAAAGTACCCTTTATATATTTTTGGTGTATTTTGGATTTGGGCTTGGAGACTTTTTAGCCAAAGTTAATGATATTTTGGAGTTTTTATAATCAAAAAGATATTTTGATGCGATTAGAAATTCTCGTCGATAAATAAATTGAATAAGTGTCGTGAATCCTTTACGGAGAATTTAATACGTTATGGGTGAAATGGTAATTTAACAAATATCTAGATATTTTGAGATATTTGTTAAGTTATATTTATTATATAGATATGTTTGTTTGGAGGGAAACTAGAAGGAAGAAAAGGAAAAGAAAAGAAAACTAGAAGGAAGGAAAAGGAAAAGAAAAGAATATAAAAAGGAAAGAAGGAAAAAGGAAGAAAGGAAAAAACAAAGGAAAGAAAAAAGAAAGGAAGGAAAATCCGATTTTCCATCTTCTTCCTCTGCTCCCGCGACCCATTTTTCCCTCATTCTCCCATTTTCATTTTCGTTGCTTTCTTTTCTTCAAGACTAGTAACCCCAAGGTTGGGTGAGTGTTAGAACTAAGGATTTCTCGACTCCACTCTTCCTCTTTGATTCGAAAACGAAGAAAAACGATATTAGAGATTCAAACACAAACCCCTCCGTTTCTTCTAGATCTAAGCTTCATTTCGCGAATAGTTAGAAGGGAAATTTGCTCAACTACCACGCTACGGTGCCAGGGGACCAATTTGGAGGCCACGTTGCGAGCGAATATTTTTACCAGTTTTAGTCGCGCGGTACCGGAAACCCACGTTAAAGCTAACGTTAAGGTAAGGGCTCCTTCCAAACTTTTAGTTTGCATTTAGGGACTTATCTGTAGTTGTGTGGAAAGGAATTTGTTAGGGTTGAATGTATTGATTTAGGGAAAATGAATCTAAGGTGTTATGTTGTGTCGATTTGTGTTCGTCGTATTTTGGCGTGTTCATACTTGATGTTTGTTGATTGATGTGTTTTGGTGTGAATTATGGATTGAATGTGAGAGTATATTGAGTTTGTTTCTGTGGAATTTGAAAACCATTAGAGTTAAACGAGTATTAAAAAATGGAGAATCTCTTTAATACCTCGGTTTACTTAATGTGCGTTTGAGGAAAATGTTTAAGTTAACTGGCCATTAAGAATGGTGAATCTCTTAATGTCTCGGTTACTTAATGTTTGTTTTTGAAAATCGTTTCAGTAAATGAGAATTAAGAATGGGGAATCTCTTAATGTCTTGTTTACTGAATGTTTTGTATGGAAATCGTTTAAGTCAAAAAGTATATTAAGAATGGGGAATCTCTTAATATGTCTGTTTGCTTAACGTTTTTTTTTAAAAATCATTAAGATAAATTAGTATTAAGAATGGGGAATCTCTTAATTACTTATTTATTTAATGTTGTTTTGAAAATCGTTTAAGTTAACTGGGCGTTAAGAATGGGGAATCTCTTAATGTCTTGGTTACTTAATGTTGGTTGTGAAGGTCGTTTAAGTTAAATGGGTATTAAAAATGGGGAATCTTTTAATATCTGCATTTGCTTAACGATTGTTGTGGATGGAGTCTGTGTATGCTCATGCATTTCATTTTGGTAAATTGTGTTGACCCGTGATAGGTGACACCTTGGTAAAACTGTACTGACCCGTGATAGGTGGTACCTCGGTAAACAGTATTGGTCTGTGATAGGCGGTACGTTTATGATTTACGCTTTTTCTTTTAGTAAATCGTGTTGACCCGTGATAGGTGACACCTCGGTAAACTGTACTGACCCGTGATAGGTGGTACGTTTATGATTTACGCATTTTAGTAAATCGTGCTGACCCGTGATAGGTGGCACCTCGTAATTGGTACTTTGGCCTGCGATAGGCGGTACAATTATGATTTACGGCCCTTCGAGGAGGGTTTTGGTTTGGAACTCCGAGTCCATGCATTTTGGCATATACGCATTGCATTAGGTGCTTGGCACGCGAGTCGAGTTTGATTCGAGTCTATTGATTGAGTGTTTTGAATTTTGATTTATCGTGTAATCGCGTTGAAGTGCTAAGTGTTATGTGTTAATTATTGTGTGTAAGTATTGATGGTTTTCGAAAATCCCATTTGCCGTGGTAATCGCGTAGGAATTGCTAAGTGTTAAGTTGTGGACTTGAGTAGGAATGACTTGAGTTAATTCATGAATTTTTGGAAAATGATGAGGGAAATCGATTTCCCAATCGATTGGATGAGTCGCAGGAAGTTCACTATTTTAACCTAATCGATTTGCCAATCGATTGTATAAATATATCTTTCAAAATCTTTTAAGAAATCGATTTGGAAATCGATTGGCAGAGAGGCAGAACTCAGCCAAAACTGCCAAAATCGATTTGGAAATCTTTTTGGCAACACAGGGACTCATCAAAACTGACAAAATCGACTTAGAAATCGATTTGGTCATGCAGAAACTCAGCAGAACTGACCAAATCGATTTGGCAATCGATTGGCTCAGCAAAGTCCTTATTTTGAGTTAGATAATCGATTTCTCAATTGATTTATCAATGCTTTGGTCAGTTATGTATTACTTGATGGTTTGAGAACTTCATTTTTGAGTTCATTTTTAATTGGCAAGTATTGTATGAACTTTTCGCATATTTGAAAATCTTGTTAAGGTGCATGCTTAGTTGAAAAGTTATTTTGAGCATTTAAAACTTATATGCTATGTGTTAACTGTTATTTTCAGTGTGTGACCCTTACAATTATTGTGGAATCTGGGCTTTGCCCTCAGATGAGAGTCAGGACGGTCCTACCGGTTCGTACCCTACGGACGGGAAATGGAGATGGGAGCGCTTGACTGCAGTTACGATAGGAGGATCCCACTGGGCGCGTGGAGATCACTCAGGGTATAGTTTTTTCGGTAGATGATCAGATTAGGTTGATGTATAGGGACTAGGCGTCCTTCTTTTTGGGTTGGAGTATTTTTAATTTGGAACTTGTACTATACTAATATTGTCATTTGACATCTTATTTGAATGGGTTCCTGTACCATTTGTTGTTGTGTAAATGTTTTGGATTTATATTTGGAGAAACTTTTCCGCTGCTTGGATTTATATTTCTTTATTTATTTCCCTGTTTTAGTTTAATTACTTTTAAAAAAAAAATATACCCTCGCTTTGAAAAAACGGGGTGTTACATGAACTAACCTCATTTTCTGATTCTGAGTCGGTATTTGCCATGGAGACACAGATTCGCTTCTTCTTCATCCGAAGAGGCAGAGGATTCTTCGTTGTCGTTCTATGCAATATAGCTTTTCTGGTTTTGGTGACTGGTTCCTTGCCTTTTGGTTTCTAATCTAGCTACAGGGGAATAGGTTTCATCAAAATCTATTCCCTCCTCTTGACTATAACCCTTGGCTACTAGTCTAGCTTTGTTCCTTGTTATCACACCATTCTCATCCAACTTGTTTCTGAACACCCATCTGGTTCCTATGACATGCTTACTCTCTAGCCTAGGTAGTAAACTCCACACCTTGTTTCTCTCAAACTGGTTTAACTCCTCTTGCATAGCAAGTATCCACTCACTATCTAACAGGGCTTCCTTAATGTTCTTAGGTTCAATCTGAGATACAAAAGCTGTAAAGTTACAAACCGACTAAGGTTTCTCCTAGTTGCAACACCTTTAGAGATATCGCCTATAATGTTATCTAAAGGGTGGTTTCTGTTGAACTTCCATTCCTTAGGCAACTCACTGGTTTCTATAGGTTCTACAAGGTCTAATCTAGTTGGAGGGTCAGCTATAGGTTGTTCTAGTGGTTCAGATTCTACAACTTCGTCTAAAAAGTCATCAACCTTAGAAGGAGTTTTGTTCAAGTTTTCTGTAAATAATTCATCAAACTTTACATGAACTGACTCTTCTATGGTCTTTGTTCTTTTGTTGTAGATTCTATAGGCCTTACTAGTTTGGGATATCCTAAAATGATACCTTCATCTGCCTTAGGGTCAAACTTTCGTAGGTGTTCTTTGCCATTGTTCAACACAAAGCACTTACAACCAAAGATTATAAGTAGGAAAAGTTTGGATTTCTACCCTTGTAAAGCTCATAGGGTGTTTTCCTAAGCAGGGGCCTAATGAGAACTCTATGACAACATGAGTGGCTATACTAATTGCATCTGCCCAAAAGTACTTAGGTAGGTTGGAGTCCTTAAGCATGGTTCTAGCTAACTCTTCAAGGGATCTATTTTTCCTCTCCACTACCCCATTCTGCTGTGGTGTCCTAGGGGCAGAATATATGTGGTTGATTCCATGTTGTTCACAATAATTTTGAAAAGCATCATCTTTGGAATTCACCTCCATGATCACTTTTTATTGAAACAATTTTCTGGTCATTCTCATTTTGAACTAAAGCAGCAAATTTCTTAAAAATTGAGAATGTATCACTCTTATGAGCCAGAAAATAAGTCCATGTGAACCTTGAGTAATCATCAACCAGCACATATCCATACAGGTTTCCACCTAAACTCTTAACTTGGGCAGGTCCAAAAAGGTCCATGTGAACTACCTGCAAAACTCTATTTGTTCTAACCAAATCTATAGAGGGAAAGGGAGTCTTAACCAGTTTACTTTTCTCACATGAATCACACAGTCTATCCTTAGAAAACTTCCTATTTGGTAGACCTAAGACTAGCTGTTTGCTAACAAGTTTATTCAAATGATTTTATATGTATATGAGCTATTCTTTTATGCTATAGCCATGTTTCATCTGAATTAGACAACAAGCAGCATATAGTACTTGGTACAGAATTGAAATCTAACATGTAAATATTATTAATTCTGTCACCAACTAGCTTTATGTGTTTGTCATCTTTATGCTCAATAATGCAAGATTGTGATGAAAAACTTACTTGAAAACCTTTATCACAAAGATGACTTATACTCAGCAAGTTGTGTTTTAGTCCTTCAACATATAACACATTTTTGATTACTGCAGTTGACTCATTGCCTATGTCACCAATTCCAATAATCTTTCCTCTGTTGTTGTCACCATATTTGACAAAGCCTCCTTCCTTTAATGTCAAGGACAGGAATTTGGATTTGTCACCTGTCATGTGCTTTGAGAATCCGCTATCTAAATACCATGAATGCTTAGTGGATGTCAAGCACACCTGCAACATACAATCAGAATTTTGTTTTAGGTCCCCAATTTAAATTGGGTCCTGGATGGTTAGTGTCAAACACAGATTTCTTTGCTATCCAAACTTGCTTCCATCCTCTATTGGCTAATTTTTTAAATTTGCAGTTTGACACAAAATGTCCCTTTCTGCAACAGAAATGACATTTGCCATCAAAGGATGAATGTTTGTTTGGTTTAGTAACGATGTCATACATACTCTTAGCAATAGCAGATTTTTGACCATGTTTGACATTTATGGTTTGCATATAACCAATACCATATCTGTTTTTATTTCTTTTAACATGCATATTTGGTGTATATCCTAAACCAGATTTTTCATGAACATGTCTCTTTGATTGCTAAGTATGACATTCAGTTTATCTTTACTATTAGCAACTTCAATAAATCAGATTTTAATGATGCAACATTATTCTCAAGTTCAATGCATTTTGCAGATTTGTCATGTGAATCCTTTTTCAGTTGTTCACATAAATTTTCAAGTTCTTTATGGTCATTTTTCATTTGTTCAAGCATTTTCTTTGTGTGTTTAACAACTGTTTTATGGAATTCACATAATCATCATGCAGCTCATTGAAAGCTTCTTGTAGCTCATCATAGGTTGGATTAGGTTGTGAACTGTAAGACCCATAATTTTAAAGTACCCTTTATGTATTTTTGGTGTATTTTGGATTTTGGCTTGGAGACTTTTAGCCAAAGTTAATGATATTTTGGAGTTTTTATAATCAAAAAGATATTTTTGATGCCGATTAGAATTTCTCGTCGATAAATAAATTGAATTAAGTGTCGTGAATCCTTTACGGAGAATTTAATATGTTATGGGTGAAATGGTAATTTAACAAATATCTAGATATTTTGAGATATTTGTTAAAGTTATATTTATTATATAGATATGTTTGTTTGGAGGGAAACTAGAAGGAAGGAAAAGGAAAAGAAAAGAAAACTAGAAGGAAGGAAAAGGAAAAGAAAAGAATATAAAAAAGGAAAGAAAGGAAAAAGGAAGAAAGGAAAAACAAAGGAAAGAAAAAGAAAGGAAGGAAAATCCGATTTTCCATCTTCTTCCTCTGCTCCCCGCGACCCATTTTTCCCTCATTCTCCCATTTTCATTTTCGTTGCTTTCTTTTCTTCAAGACTAGTAACCCAAGGTTGGGTGAGTGTTAGAACAAGGATTTCTCGACTCCACTCTTCCTCTTTGATTCGAAAACGAAGAAAAACGATATTAGAGATTCAAACACAAACCCCTCCGTTTCTTCTAGATCTAAGCTTCATTTCGCGAATAGTTAGAAGGGAATTTTGCTCACTACCACGCTACGGTGCTAGGGGACCAATTTGGAGGCCACGTTGCGAGCGAATATTTTACCAGTTTTAGTCGCGGTACCGGAAAACCCACGTTAAAGCTAACGTTAAGGTAAGGGCTCCTTCCAAACTTTTAGTTTGCATTTAGGGACTTATCTGTAGTTGTGTGGAAAGGAATTTGTTAGGGTTGAATGTATTGATTTAGGGAAAATGAATCTAAGGTGTTATGTTGTGTTGATTTGTGTTCGTCGTATTTGGCGTGTTCATACTTGATGTTTGTTGATTGATGTGTTTTGGTGTGAATTATGGATTGAATGTGAGAGTATATTGAGTTGTTTCTGTGGAATTTGAAAACCATTAGAGTAAAACGAGTATTAAAAATGGAGAATCTTTTAATACCTCGGTTTACTTAATGTGCGTTTGAGGAAAATGTTTAAGTTAACTGGCCATTAAGAATGGTGAATCTCTTAATGTCTCGGTTACTTAATGTTTGTTTTTGAAAATCGTTTCAGTAAATGAGAATTAAGAATGGGGAATATCTTAATGTCTTGTTTACTGAATGTTTTGTATGGAAATCGTTTAAGTCAAAAGTATATTAAGAATGGGGAATCTCTTAATATGTCTGTTTGCTTAACGTTTTTTTTTTTAAAATCATTAAGATAAATTAGTATTAAGAATGGGAATCTCTTAATGACTTATTTATTTAATGTTGTTTTGAAAATCGTTTAAGTTAACTGGGCGTTAAGAATGGGGAATCTCTTAATGTCTTGGTTACTTAATGTTGGTTGTGAAGGTCGTTTAAGTTAAATGGGTATTAAAAATGGGGAATCTTTTAATATCTGCATTTGCTTAACGATTGTTGTGGATGGAGTCTGTGTATGCTCATGTATTTCATTTTGGTAAATTGTGTTGACCCGTGATAGGTGACACCTTGGTAAACTGTACTGACCCGTGATAGGTGGTACCTCGGTAAACAGTATTGGTCTGTGATAGGCGGTACGTTTATGATTTACGCTTTTTCTTTTAGTAAATCGTGTTGACCCGTGATAGGTGACACCTCGGTAAACTGTACTGACCCGTGATAGGTGGTACGTTTATGATTTACGCATTTTAGTAAATCGTGCTGACCCGTGATAGGTGGCACCTCGGTAATTGGTACTTTGGCCTGCGATAGGCGGTACAATTATGATTTACGGCCCTTCGAGGAGGGTTTTGGTTTGGAACTTCGAGTCCATGCATTTTGGCATATACGCATTGCATTAGGGTGCTTGGCACGCGAGTCGAGTTTGATTCGAGTCTATGATTGAGTGTTTTGAATTTTGATTTATCGTGGTAATCGCGTTGAAGGTGCTAAGTGTTATGTGTTAATTATTGTGTGTAAGTATGATGGTTTTCGAAATCCCATTTGCCGTGGTAATCGCGTAGGAATTGCTAAGTGTTAAGTTGTGGACTTGAGTAGGAATGACTTGAGTTAATTCATGAATTTTTGGAAAAATGATGAGGGAAATCGATTTCCCAATCGATTGGATGAGTCGCAGGAAGTTCACTATTTTAACCTAATCGATTTGCCAATCGATTGTATAAATATATCTTTCAAAATCTTTTAAGAAATCGATTTGGAAATCGATTGGCAGAGAGGCAGGAACTCAGCAAAACTGCCAAAATCGATTTGGAAATCTTTTTGGCAACACAGGGACTCATCAAAACTGACAAAATCGACTTAGAAATCGATTTGGTCATGCAGAAACTCAACAGAACTGACCAAATCGATTTGGCAATCGATTGGCTCAGCAAAAGTCCTTATTTTGAGTTAGATAATCGATTTCTCAATTGATTTATCATGCTTTGGTCAGTTATGTATTACTTGATGGTTTGAGAACTTCATTTTGAGTTCATTTTTAATTGGCAAGTATTGTATGAACTTTTCGCATATTGAAAATCTTGTTAAGGTGCATGCTTAGTTGAAAAGTTATTTTGAGCATTTAAAAACTTATATGCTATGTGTTAACTGTTATTTTTCGGTTGGTGACCCTTTACAATTATTGTGGAAATCTGGGCTTTGCCCTCATATAAGAGTCAGGACGGTCCTACCGGTTCGTACCCTACGGACGGGAATGGAGATGGAGCGCTTGACTGCAGTTACGATAGGAGGATCCCACGGGGCGCGTGGAGATCACTCAGGGTGTATAGTTTTTGGTAGGATGATCAGATTAGGTTGATGTATAGGGACTAGGCGTCCTTCTTTTTGGGTTGGAGTATTTTTAATTTGGAAAACTGTACTTATACTAATATTGTCAGTTTGACATCATATTTGAATGGGTTTCCATGTACCATTTGTTGTTGTGTAAATGTTTTGGATTTATATTTGGAGAAACTTTTCCGCTGCTTGGATTTATATTTCTTTATTTATTTCCCTGTTTTAGTTTAATTACTTTTAAAAAAAAAATATACCCTCGCTTTGAAAAACGGGGTGTTACATGAACTAACCTCATTTCTGATTCTGAGTCGGTATTTGCCATGAGACACAGATTCGCTTCTTCTTCATCCGAAGAGGCAGAGGATTCTTCGTTGTCGTTCTATGCAATATAAGCTTTTCTGGTTTTGGTGACTGGTTCCTTGCCTTTTGGTTTTGTATCTCTATTTTTGTTCTGCAATTTGTAGCATTCTGACTTTATGTGACCAGTTTTACCACATTCATAGCATGTAATTGTCTTGTTGTCATTAGTCTTAGAGCTGGATGGCTTTCTGAATTTGTTGTCTTTCTTCTTCAGAAATTTCTTAAATTTCTTGACAAGCAACCCGATCTCAAGCTCTTCAGTCTCACTGCTTGATTCATCTGAGCAGCTTTCTGATTCAGTTTTCGATTGATGGGCTTGGACTTTCAAGGATAATCCTTTCTTTTTCCTGCTTTCCAGTTCTGATTCGTCCAGCCGATCCAGTTCCATTTCATGTTCCTTAGTTTTCCAAATAGTGTTGTTGTTGTCATCTTTGCTAGATCTTTAGATTCAACTATAGCAGTTATTTTGGGCTGCCATTCTCTGGTTAGACACCTCATAATCTTTCCGATCTGCTGTTCATTCTCCACCTATTTTCCTAGTGCATGAAGGTTGTTTATCACGTGTGTAAATCTCGTCTGTAGATCACTTATAGATTCATCTTTCTTCATGCTGAACAATTCGTATTCGTGCATAAGTGTATTTACGCGAGCTCTTTTCACATTTGTGGTTCCTTCATGTGTTTCTTGAAGAATGTCCCACATTTCCTTTGCTGATTTGCAGTTTGATACCCTAAAGAATTCTTCTGCACACAAAGCAGATGTTATAATGTTCTTAGCTTTAGCATTATAACCTACCTTCTTTTTATCGTCCTCAGACC
Source organism: Cicer echinospermum (assembly GCA_002896215.2). Classification (NCBI taxonomy): domain Eukaryota; kingdom Viridiplantae; phylum Streptophyta; class Magnoliopsida; order Fabales; family Fabaceae; genus Cicer; species Cicer echinospermum. The sequence goes on from PGTU02004101.1 coordinate 25,789, forward strand.
ATTCGGCTCTGGGCTTGGGAATCATCGAGTCATTTGTTCCTGCAATCTTGGGAATGTGTGGGGCAATTTTCAACAGCGTCAAGGATGTCTATGCCACTGGCTTCCAGGAATATCAACATCCTGTGCTTCCAGTACATATAAGCTGTTCCATTGAATGCTGGAGGTCTTGCTAGTGATGCGCCTTCTCCCAGAAAATCAGTTGAGGCCATATTCCTTTTATGAGTTTTAACTCTCGAAAAGTCAAGCTTTGAGGCCAATTGTTGATTATTATGACCTCGAAATAATCAGAATATATAAGTCTTTAATCAAATTAAAGCAATATTACATACACAGCGGAATTATAATGCGGCATACAAGATTAGCAATTAAAAGTAAAAAAGATAAGGGATAGAATGCACCAAGATTTATCCTGGTTCAGTTGTCAACTAGACAACCTATATCCAGTCCTAACACATCCAACTGGATTTCAGCTTTTTCTCCAATAGAAAGAATTGTGAATTGTTTTACAGATTGTCCAGTTTCCTCGAAACCTATCTATCTCTCACAATCTCTTTCCTATTGCTCACCCCTTGATCCTTGTAGTCAATCAGCAGACTCACACAAAATCAAAGTACGGCTCCTTCTTGATGAGGCCTCTCACCCAAGAAGATCGCCACCAGTTTCTAGCTGGATTTCTAGCAGTCGTTTTCTTTACAAAGTATTTATTTCAAACAGAATAAAAGAAATCTTCAATCTTGAACAATGTGTCTTCTCACGAATCTGGTTATTCAATGATGGATGATGAGAACATTGTCTTTTCTCTCAAGAATACTTTTTCAGCTCTCTCAATGATTATGGATAATCTTTTTGGCTTTGATCTGAAAAAGCAATATCAGAATGATAACAATGTGTTGTATTGTGAGAATCGATTCATTAAAGTTATAAAACAGGTCTAATCGATTTGCCAATCGATTATCGCGGGTCTTGTTTTTCTTGAATCTTGAAAACTACATAAGCCAATCGATTTGTCAATCGATTCTTTAAACAAACTCTTTTCAGTGAATTATGTTAAGACTTATATGCATCGATTTCATAATCGATTGCAGGTGTTTTGTTCAAAGTAAAAAGTCACACCAATCGATTACTTAATCGATTTATTAAGTCTCATAATCGATTTACAAATACTCAGAATCGATTTGGCCACAAGCTCAAAGTTCACTGTGATTTTCAAAAAGGTTCTTTCAATCGATTTGCCAATCGATTGTGTTCAAGACAGTGACTTAGCTATTTTGATGTTAATCGAAGTGCCAATCGATTTGTTTGTATTTGCCTGAAAAGTTCTTACCTGATATTTAGTTCAATCGATTTCCCAATCGATTGCAACCAAACTTAACATGATTGAAATTCTCACAATAGATTGTCCAATCGATTAGCCTGTAAAACAGGGTGCCACTGACTTGTGCAATTTTCATTTCTAATTGTGCCAGTCGATTGCCTAATCGATTATACAATCACAAACAGTTATGTTTTCCTTACACCCTTGTTATGAAATCGATTTCCCAATCGATTTACTCAGTCAATGATCAATTTTTGTTGATTTCTTGTTTCCAAGCAATTTGTATCAAGTGTGTAGGATTGAATTGTTGTTCCTGAAATCTTGCTCAATTAAAATGTTAGATTTATCATATGATGTATGAACATTGTATGTTTGTTAATTATGTCAAAATTAGGATTCAAAGGACTAAAGTCCAACACATTTAAGTCATTTTCGTCCTCCCTAGGTTTATTCTAGTCCAATTAGGAGTTTTAAACAATCTTGTGCATCCAATAGGTGTGTTTGTGTCATTGGGATGAACATTTAGGTCATTTTCGTCCTCCTAGGTGTATTCTAGTACAATAGGGTTTTTAACCAATCTTGTGCATCCAATAGGTGTGTTGGTCCCATTGGATGAACATTTAGGTCATTTTCATTCCTCCCTTGGATTATTCTTGTCCAATTAGTGTTTTTAACCCAATCTTGTGCATCAAATAAGTTCATTTGTGTCATTGGATTAACATTTAGGTCATTTTCGTCCTCCCTAGGCTTATTCTAGTCCAATTTGGGTTTTTAACCAATCTTGTGCATTAAATAGGTGTTTTTGTTTCATGGGATGAATTTAGGTCATTTTGGTTGGTTTGTTTCATTGGATAAACATTTAGGTCATTTTTGTCCTCCATAGGCTTATTCTTGTCCTCCATTGGATGTACATTTAGGTCATTTTCGTACTCCCTGGGTTAATTCTAGTCCAATTAGGGTTTTTAACCAATCTTGTGCATCCAATAGGTTTGGTTTTTGTGTCATTGGATGAACATTTAAGTCATTTTCGTCCTCCCTAGGCTTATTCTTGTCCAATTAGGGTTTTTAACCAATCTTGTGCATCCAATAAGTTCAATTCTGTCATTGGATTAAAATTTAGGTCATTTTCGTCCTCCCTATGCTTATTCTTGTCCAATAAGGGTTTTTTAACCAATCTTGTGCATCCAATAAGTTCATTTGAGTCATTGGATTAACATTTAGGTAATTTTCGTCCTCCTTAGGCTTATTCTTGTCCAATTAGGGTTTTTAACCAATCTTGTGCATCCAATAGGTATGTTTGTGTTTTTTGGATGAACATTTAGGTCATTTTCGTCCTACCTAGTTTTATGCTAGTCCAATTAGGGGTTTAAACCAATCTTGTGCATCCAATCGGTATGTTTGTGTTTTTTGGATGAACATTTAGGTCATTTTCGTCCTCCGTAGGCTTATTCTTGTCCAATTATGATTTTTAACAAATCTTGTGCATCCAATCGGTGTGTTTGTGTCATTGGATGGACATTTAGGTCATTTTTGTCCTCCCTATGTTTATTTTTGTCCAATTAGGGTTTTTAACCAATCTTGGGCATCCAGTAGGTGTGTTTGTGTAATTGGATAAACATTTATATCATTTTTGTCCTCCCTAGGCTTATTCTTGTCCAATTAGGATTTTTAAACAATCTTGTGCATCCAATATGTTCATGTTTGTGTCATTGGATTGAACATTTAGGTCATTTTCTTCCTCCATAGGTTTATTCTAGTCCAATTAGGGTTTTTACCCAATGTTGTGCATCCAATAAGGTCATGTTTGTGTCATTGGATGAACATTTAGGTCGTTTTCATCCTCCCTAGGCTTATTATTGTCCAATTAAGGTTTTTAAACCAATTTTGTGCATCCAATAAGTTCATTTGTGTCATCAGATTTACATTTAGGTCACTTTCGTTCTCCTAAGGCCTATTGTTGTCCAATAAGAGTTTTTAACCCAATCTTGTCCATCCAATAGGCGTGTTTGTATCATTGGTTGAACACATTAAGTTTATTTTCGTCCTCCCTAGGCTTATTTTTGTCCAATTAGGGTTTTTAAACAATCTTCTGCATCCAATAGGTGTGTTTGTCTCATTGGATGAACATTTAGGTCATTTTCGTCCTCCCTAGGTTTATGCTAGTCCAATTATGGTTTTTAAACCAATCTTGTGCATCCAATAGGTGTGTTGGTGTCATTGGATGAACATTTAAGTCATTTTCGTCCTCCCTAGGTTTATTCTAGTCCAATTAGGGTTTTTAACCAATCTTGTGCATCAAATAAGTTATTTGTGTCATTGGATTAACATTTAGGTCATTTTCGTCCTCCCTAGGCTTATTCTTGTCCAATTAGGGTTTTTAACCAATCTTGTAAATCCAATAAGTTCATTTGTGTCATTGGATTAACATTTAGGTCATTTTCGTCCTCTCTAGGCTTATTCTTGTCCAATTTGGGTTTTTAACTAATCTTCTGCTTCAAATAGGTTTGTTTGTTTCATTGGATAAACATTTAGGTCATTTTCGTCCTCCCTAGGCTTATTCTTGTCCAATTAGGGTTTTTAAACAATCTTGTGCATCCAATAGGTGTGTTTGTGTCATTGGATGAACATTTAGGTCATTTTCGTCCTCCTAGGTTTATTCTAGTCCAATTAGGGTTTTTAACCAATCTTGTGCATCCAATAGGTGTGTTTGTGTCATTGGATGAACATTTAGGTCATTTTCGTCCTCCCTAGGATTATTCTAGTCCAATTAGGGTTTTTAACCAATCTTGTGCATTAGGTCTAAGTTATTTGTGTCATCTTGGATGAACATTTAGGTCAAATTTCATCCTCCTTAGGCTTATTCTTGTCCAATTAGGTTTTTAACCAATCTTGTGCATCCAATAAGTTCATTTTTGTCATTGGATTAACATTTAGGTCATTTTTCGTTCTCTAAGGCTTATTCTTGTCCAATTAGGTTTTTTAACCATCTTGTCCATCCAATAGGTGTGTTTGTATCATTGGTTGAACATTTAGGTCATTTTCGTCCTCCCTAGGCTTATTTTTGTCCAATTAGGTTTTTTAAACAATCTTCTGCATCCAATAGGTGTGTTTGTGTCATTGGATGAACATTTAGGTCATTTTCGTCCTCCCTAGGTTTATTCTAGTCCAATTATGGTTTTTAACCTATCTTGTGCATCCAATAGGTGTGTTTGTGTCATTGGATGAACATTTAAGTCATTTTTCGTCCTCCCTAGGTTTATTCTAGTCCAATTAGGGTTTTCAACCAATCTTGTGCATCAAATAAGTTATTTGTGTCATTGGATTAACATTTAGGTCATTTTCGTCCTCCTAGGCTTATTCTTGTCCAATTAGGGTTTTTAACCAATCTTGTAAATCCAATAAGTTCATTTGTGTCATTGGATTAACATTTAGGTCATTTTCGTCCTCTCTAGGCTTTTTGAAACCCTCTAATTTGCACTAGGAAAACTATTGGAGGACGAAATGTCAAATCTAAAGCACAAAATTACCATGGTTGCACAAGATTTTAAAAACCCTAATTGCAGAAGAAATTAAGCCTAGCGAGGTACGAAGAATGACCTAAATGTTCAGTCATGACACAACACACTATTGATGACAAGAATTGGTAAAAACCCATCTGAATCCTGCTAAATACTTATGATGCAAAATGCGTTAAAAAACCGCTATTGGACAAGATAGCATAGGTGGAAGAAAATGACCTAAATGTACATCCAATGACACAAACATAACTATATGTGATGCACAAGATTGTTAAAAATCCTCAGGACAAGAATAACCGCTAGGGAGGACAAAAATGAGCGTATAAATGTTCTACCAATACATCAACAACTTATGGCTGAAAATGCAAATGGTTAAAACCTAATTGACGAAAAAACCATAGGATACGAACAAATGAACCCAAAAGTACACATTCCCAATGACAAACAAGCTATTGGATGCCACACGATTTAAAACCCCTAAATTGCAACAATAAGCCTAGAGGACGAAAATTACTATGTTAATCCAATGACACCAAATGAATTATTTGGTGCACCAAGATTGGTTAAAAACACTAATAGGACAAGCATAAGCCTGATGGAGGACAAAAATGACCTTAATGTTCATCCAATGACACAAAACATACCTATTCAGATGTACAAGATTGGTTAAAAATCCTGATTGCTAGAATAATCTAGGGAGGACGAAAATGACCTAAATGTACCAATGACACAAAACACCTATTGGATGCCAAGATTGGTTAAAAACTATAATTAGACAAGAATAAGCCTACGAGGACGAAACTGACTAAATTGTTACATCCAATGACACAAACTTACCTATTGGATGCGCAAGATTGGTTAAAACCGAATTGACAAGAATAAACCTAGGGAGGAGAAAAACCTAATGTACATCCATGACACACACTAACTTATGATGCACAAGATTGGTAAAAACCCTTATTGGACAGAATCAGTCTAAAGGACGAAAAACTCCAAATGAACTCCAATGACACCAAGAATTATTAATCACATGACAAAAATGTTACCAATGATAAAACACCACCATATTGGATACTAATGATTGGTTAAACCCAATTGGACAAGATAAGTCTATGGAGACGCCAATGACCTAAATGTTACCAATGACACAACATACCTATTGGATCACAGATTGGTTAAAACCCTAATTGGACTAGAATAAACCTAGGGAGGAGAAAATGACCCTAAATGTTCATCCAATGACACAAACACAACCTATTTGATACAAACATAACATATTGGTGCACAAATTGTTTAAAAACCCTAATGGACAAGAATATCCTAGATGGAGGACGAAATGAACCTAAATGTTCATCAATGACACAAACAAACTATTGGATGCACAAGATTGTTAAAAATCCTAATTGCAGAATAAACCTAGGAGATAAATGACTAAATGTTCACCCAATGAGATAAAACACTATTGGATGCACAAGATGGTTAAAACACTAATTGGATAGAATAACGTAGGAGACGAAAAATGCCCAAATGCTTTATCTAATGAAACCAAAACCTATTTGAAAGAAAAGATAGTTTAAAAACCAAATTGGACAAGA
>PGTU02004103.1:0-27921 GCA_002896215.2 Cicer echinospermum
TAAAGCCTAGGGAGGAAGAAATGACGTAAATGTTTAAATGTTCATCCAAATGACACAAACAACCTATTGTGATGCTCAAGATTGATTAAAACCCTAATTGGACAAGAATAAGCCTAGGGAGAACGAAAATGACCTAAATGTTAATCCAATGACACAAACACACTGTTGGATAACAATAACCTATGAGGAAGAAAATGACCTAAATGGATGCACAACCTATTGATTTAAAAACCTTAATTGGACAAGAATAAGCCTAGGATAGACGAAGATGACCTAAATGTTCAACCAATGACACAAACACACCTATTGGATGCACAAAATTGGTTAAAAACCCTAATTGGACAAGAAGAAGCCTAGGGATGACGAAAATGACCTAAATGTTCATCCATGACACAAACACACTATTACGATGCACAGATGATTAAAAACCCTAATTGGACAAGAATAAACCTGAAGGGATAATGAAAATGACCTAAATGTTCATCCAATGACACAAACCAAACCTATTGGATTCACAAAATTGGTTAAAAACGCCTAATTGGGACAGAAATAAGCCTAGGGATGACGAAAATGAGCCAATGTTCATACAATGACACAAACACACCTATTGATGCACAAATTGGTTAAAAACCCTAATTGGACAAGAATAAACCTAGGATAACGAAAATGACCTAAATGTTCATCCAATGTCACAAACACACTATTGGATGCACAAGATTGATTAAAAACCCTAATGCACAAGAATAAGCCTAGGGATGACGAAAATGACCTAAATGTCATCCTAATGACACAAACACAACTTATTGAAGCACAAGATTGTTTTAAAAACCCTAATTGGACCAAGGAATACGCCTAGGCGAAGGACGAAAATGATCTAAATGTTCATCCAATGACACAAACACACCTATTGGATGCACATGATTGATTAAAAACCCTAATTGGACAAAATAATCCTTCGGAGGACGAAAATGACCTAAATGTTCATCCAACGACACAAACACACCTATTCGATGCACAAGATTGTTAAAAACCCTAATTGGACAAGAATAACCTAGGGAGAACGAAAATGACCTAAATGTTCATCCAATGACACAAACAAACCTATGGATTGCACAATATTGCGTTAAAAACACTAATTGGAAAAGAATAAGCCTAGAGATGACGAAAATGACCTAAATGTTTCATCCAATGACACAAACAACCTATTGGATGCACAAGATTGGTTAAAAACCCTAATTGGACAAGAATAAGCCTAGGGAGACGAAAATGACCTAAATTTCATCCAATACACAATGAACCTATTGGATGCACAAGATTTGATTAAAAACCCTAATTGGACAAGATAATAAGATGACGAAAATGACCTAAATGGATCAATGACACAACGAACATGGACCAAAATTTTAAAAACCCTAATTGTCAAGAATCTATGACCCAAATCCAGAACACACTATTGGATGCACAAGATTGGTTAAAAACCCTAATTGGAGAAGAATAAGCCTAGGAGTACGAAAATGACCTAAATGTTCATCCAATGACACAAACACACCTATTGGATGCACAAGATTGATTAAAAACCCTAATTGGCAAGAATAAGCCTTGGGAGGACGAAAATGACCTAAATTGTCATCCAATGATACAAACACACCAATTGGATGCACAAGATCGATTAAAAATCCCTATTGGAGAAGAATACGCCTATGATGAAGAAAATGACCTAAAATGTTCATCCAATGACACAAACACACCTATTCGATGACACATGATGATTAAAAACCTTAATTGGACAAGAATAAGTCACAGATGAAGAAGATGACCTAAATGTTCATCCAACGACACAAACACACCTATTCGATGCACAAGATTGGATTAAAAACCCTAATTGGACAAGAATAAACCTAGGAGAATGAAAATGACCAATGTTCATCAATGACACAAACAAACCATTCGATGCACTTGGATGCACAAGGATTGATTAAAAACCCTAATTGGACAAGAATAAGCCTAGGGAGATGAAAATGACCTAAATGTTCATCCAATGACACAAACAACACCTATTCGATGCACAAGATTGGTTAAAAAACCCTAATTGGACAAGAATAAGCCTAGAAGATGACGAAAATGACCTAAATGTTCATCCGATGACACAAATGAACTTATTGGATGCACAAAGATTGGTTAAAAACCCTAATTGGACAAGAATAAACCTAGGGAGGAATGAAAATGACCTAAATGTTTCATCCAATGACACAAACAAACCTATTGGATGCACAAGATTGGTTAAAAAACCCTAATTGGACAAGAATAAGCCTAGGGAGGACGAAAATGACCTAAAATGTTAATCCAATGACACAAATGAACTTATTGGATGCACAAGATTGGTTAAAAAACCCTAATTGGACAAGATAAGCCTAGGGAGGACGAAAAATGACCTAAATGTTCATCCAATGACAAAAACACACCTATTGGATGCACAAGATTGATTAAAAACCCTAATTGGACAAGAATAAGCCTAGGGAGGACGAAAATGACCTAAATGTTCATCCAATGACACAAACACACTTATTGGATACACAAGATTCGTTAAAAAACCCTAGTTGGACAAGAATAAGCTTATTGATGACGAAAATGACCTAAATGTTCATCCAATGACACAAAAACAACCTATTGGATGCACATGATTGGTTAAAAACCATAATTGGACAAGAATAAGCCTTGGGAGGACGAAAATGACCTAAATGTTCATCCAACGACACAAATGACACCTATTGGATGCACAAGATTGGTTAAAAACCCTAATTGGACAAGAATAAACCTAGGAGGATGAAAATGACCTAAATGTTCATCCAATGACACAAACAAACCTATTCGATGCACAAGATTGATTAAAAACCCTAATTGGACAAGAATAAGCCTAGGATGACGAAAATGACCTAAATGTTAATCCAATGACACAAATGAACTTATTGGATGCACAAGATTGGTTAATAAAACCCTAATTGGACAAGAATAAGCCTAGGGAGGACGAAAATGACCTAAATGTTCATCCAATGACACACAAATGACACCTATTGGATGCACAAGATTGATTAAAAACCCTAATTGGACAAGAATAAGCCTAGGGAGGACGAAAATGACCTAAATGTTCATCCAATGACACAAACACAACTATTGGATACACAAGATTCGTTAAAATCCCTAGTTGGAGAAGAATAAGCTTATTGAGGAAGAAAATGACCTAAATGTTCATCCAATGACACAAACACACCTATTGGATGCACAAGATTGATTAAAAACCCTAATTGGACAAGAATAAACCTAGGGAGGACGAAAATGACCTAAATGTTCATCCAATGACACAAACACAACCTATTGGATGCACAAGATTGATGTAAAAACCCTAATTGGACAAGAATAAGCCTAGGGAGGACGAAAATGACCTAAATGTTCATCCAATGACACAAACACACCTATTGATGCACAAGATTGATTAAAAACCCTAATTGGACAAGAATAAGCCTAGGGAGGACGAAAATGACCTAAATGTTCATCCAAATGACACAAACAAACTTATTGGATGCACAAAATTGGTTAAAAACCCTAATTGGACAAGAATAAGCCTAGGAGGACGAAAATGACCTAAATGTTCATCCAATGACACAAACACACCTATTGGATGCACAAGATGTGTTAAAAACCCTAATTGGACAAGAATAAGCCTAGGGAGGACGAAAATGACCTAAATGTTCATCCAATGACACAAACACAAACAATTGGATGCACAAGATTGGTTAAAAACCCTAATTGGACAAGAATAAGCCTAGGGAGGACGAAAATGACCTAAATGTTCATCCAATGACACAAATGAACCTATTGGATGCACAAGATTGGTTAAAAACCCTAATTGGACAAGAATAAGCCTAGGGAGGACGAAAATGACCTAAATGTTCATCCAATGACACAAACACACCTATTGGATGCACAAGATTGATTAAAAACCCTAATTGGACAAGAATATAAACCTCCAAGGGAGGACGTGGAGAAAAATGACCTAATGTTCATCCAATGACACAAATGAACCTAATAAGATGCACAAAGATTGGCACAAAAAAACCCTAATTGGACAAGAATAAGCCTAGGGAGGACGAAAATGACCTAAATGTTCATCCAATGACACAAAACACACCTATTGGATGCACAAGATTGATTAAAAACCCTAATTGGACAAGAATAAGCCTAGGGAGGACGAAATGAAAATGACCTAAATGTTCATCCAATGACACTAACAAACCTATTGGATGCACAAGATTTGTTAAAAACCCTAATTGGACAAGAATAAGCCTAGGGAGGACGAAAATGACCTAAATATTAATCTGAAGACACAAATGAACTTATTGGATGCACAAGATTGGTTAAAAACTCTAATTGGACAAGAATAAGCCTAGGGAGGACGAATATGACCTAAATGTTCATCCAATGACACAAATACGCCTATTCGATGCAGAAGATTGATTAAAAACCCTAATTGGACAAGAATAAACCTAGGGAGAACGAAAATGACCTAAATGTTCATCCAATGACACTAACAAACCTATAGGATGCACAATATTGGTTAAAAACCTTAATTGGAAAAGAATAAGCCTAGGGAGGACGAAAATGACCTAAATGTTCATCCAATGACACAAACAAACCTACTGGACACGAATAAGCCTAGGGAGGATGAAAACCCTAATTGGACAAGAATAAGCCTAGGGAGGATGAAAATGATCTAAATGTTCATCCAATGACACAAACACACCTATTGGATGCACAAGATTGATTAAACACCCTAATTGGACAATAAGAAGCCTAGGGAGGACGAAAATGATCTAAATTTAGTCTGTTGATTTTTATGACCTCGAAATAATCGGAATGTATCAGTTCTTTAAGAAATTAAATCAATTTCATACACACAGCGGAATTAAATTGCGGCATACAAGATTAGCAATTACAAGTAGGTTGATAAGAGATTAACCAAGATGCATGCGAGTCAAATTTCCAGTTTAAACAATATTACCTAACACATAATATGTTTAACATGTATCTAATATTAATCACACATACAAATATTTCAAGATAGAAAATTAAAGGAGTTAAGGGTTAGAGAAGATTGCACCAAGAATTTATCCTGGTTCAGTTGTCAACCAGATAACCTACATCCAGTCCTGACAATCCAATCGGATTTTAAATTTTCTTCTCCAATAGAAAGAATCGATTACAGATTGTCCAGTTTCATCCCCGAAACCTATCTATCTCTAATGATCTCTTTCCTATTGATCACCCTCTGATCCTTGTAGACACTCAGCAGTCTAACACATAATCAAAGTAAGACTCCTTCTTGTTGAGCCCTCTCACCCAAGAAGGTAGCCACCAGTTTCAAGCTTGCTTTCTCGCTTTTGTTTCTTTTCAAAGTATTATTACAAACTGAATAAAAGAAGAACAAAAAGAAGTCTTCAATCTTGATCAATGTGACTTCTCACGAATCTGGATATTCAAGGATTGTTCATGAGAACATTGTCTTTTCTCTTCGAGAATACTTTTTCAGCTCTCTCAATGATTATGGATAATCTTTTGGTCTTGATCTGAAAAAGCAGTATCAGATTGTTAACTAAATGTATTGAGATTCGTTATCAAAGTTTTTTTTTTTGAAAAAGATTGAAAGACAGTTTATATAGTTTCTGAAAATCGATTTATTTAGCAATCGATTTATTAAAGTTATAAAACATGCCTAATCGATTTGCCAATCGATTATTGCGAGTCTTGTTTTCTTTAATCTTGAAACTACATAAACTAATCGATTTACCAATCGATTCTTTTAAAAAACACTTTTCAGTAAATTATGTGCAGACTTATATGAATCGATTGTGTAATCGATGTTAGATGTTTTGTTCCAATGATAAAGTCACATCAATCGATTACCTAATCGATTACGAAGTCACATAATCGATTTCCAAATACTCAGAATCGATTTAGTCACAAGCTCAAAGTTCACTGTGATTTCAAAAAGTTTCTTTCAATGGATTTGCCAATCGATTGTGTTCAAGACAGTGACTTACCTATTTTGATGTTAATCGACGTGCCAATCGATTTGTGTGTATTTGCCTGAAAAGTTCTTACCAGATGTTTAGTTCAATCGATTTCCCAATCGATTGCAACCAAACTTAACATGATTGAAATTTTCACAATAGATTTTCCAATCGATTGTGTTTATCACAGGTGAAGTTATTTTGCAAATAGTACTTAAGCAATCGATTTGCCAATCGATTACCCTCAAAACTGGAGTATCACTGTGACTTGTACAATTGATTTCTCAATCGATTTGTTTCAATCAGGTTTACTTTGTGAAGTGTACAATCGATTTGTCAATCGATTAGCCTGTAAAACAGGGTGCCACTGACTTGTGCAGTTTTCATTTCTAATTGTGTCAGTCGATTGCCCAATCGATTATACAATCACAAACAGTTATGTTTCCTTATACCCTTGTTATGAAATCGATTTCCCAATCGATTTACTCAGTCAAAATTCAGCTTTTGTTGATTTCTTGTGTTCCAAGCAATTTGTTTCAAGTGTGTAGGATTGGATTGTTGTTCCTGAAATCTTGCTCAATTAAAATGTTAGATTTATCATATGATGTATGAACATTGTATGTTTGTTAATTATGTCAAAACTAGGATTAAGAGGACTAAAGTCCAACAATCTCCCCTTTTTGCATAAGTGACAATCATACAATTTTAACTTGAGCATTTCAAGACATAACATTAACAACATTTCATAGCATCATATATGTACCATTATTGGATCATAAAAACAGTGTATCAGATCAGAGCATAACAGTACAAATGCTATTTATCAAAAACAGAGTATTATTACATTATTTATTACATTATTAATAATTCATTATCAGGTATCAGAGAAAAATCATCAGAGTGTAAAAAACAATGCAACAACAAGTATTATCAAGTTATAATTTTTCTCCCCCTTTGTCAGTTAAGGCAAAAAGGCAGAAAACAATTCTCCCCCTATGTTAAAGAACATAAGCATTGGGGTTGAAATCATATAACATTGTATATCAGAGCAATGAAATTCATGTGTATCAGATCAAAGACAAATCATAGCAGTTAATGAGCATATCAAATGATTAAGATAAATGAATTCAGAGAGAAAAGGAATAAACGTTTAAATTCAGTATAGATCAAATGAGTACAACAAGTCATAGCAAAACAGCACAGATCCTAAAACTCCTAATCTCCTATTATCTACGGGAGAGTTTGAGACCGTTGTATTACCCTCAGCAGATGTCTCCTCAACGTGAGTCTCAGGGTGATCTAGGGGATGCGGGTTAGGTTCTTCTGCTGCTTGACGACCGATGTCTGCGATGTCTTCAGACGACAGCTTGATGCCTAAGTGTGCTTGAATCGCATCCACATCCTGAACAACCGAATTCAAGGATGCCTGCAGAGTCCTTAAATTTTCTTCCAATCTGGACTGTGATTCTAGCATCTTGGCATTGTGTGCCATTTGAGCTTCAATGAATTCCATTATTTTGGCAACAAAATCAGGAGTGGCTGGTGCAGTTGCAGGTTGAGGCTGAGGCTGTGGCTGAGGCTGTGCTGGTTCAACAGCAGGCTGAGATCTTATCCAAATTCCGTGTAACCTTTTCAATTGCATTTCATTTACAATTGATTCTCCAAAAACTAGAGTGGTCTTTGCAGAATCTTCATTTGCCAATGAAACCTTGAAACGTTTAAGAATCTTGGTGATCAACTGTGGATAAGGTAACATAAGCTTGCTCTGAGAAGCTTCCAGCATGTGCCTTAGCACAATCCAAGTCCAACTCATCCTTAGCTCTTTAGATAAGCCCCATAACAGTAGTATGTCCAACTTCTGGACTACTGCATGGTTTGCTGATCTTGGTACAAGCATACGAGTAAGTGTGTACATCAACATCCTATGTTGTACCTTCATTTGACCAATGGGCAATGAAATAGATTCAACGAACCCGTCGATCATCAGGTCCTTTACTGCTGCATGCCTGTCAATAGATTCTTCCAAACCTTCGTCAACCGTATCAGCTTCCGAACTGCCATCGATAGACTTGCCGTAAAATGGCAATCCTGACAAGGTAGACAAATCATCAAAGGACATAGCAATCCTTTTTCCTTTAACTTGAGCAGTAAACCCTTCTTCAGTCAACATGAAAGTAGAGTAAAATTCCCTTATCAGCTTTGGGTAACTATCAAGTGTAGATGAAAGAAAGCTCTCAAGTCCATGAAATCTGAGATGATTCTGAAACGTGAATTCAACATTATCAAAGTATGCAAAATCCATAGTTCTCGCCTCATGGATTTTTCTCTTTACAAAGTCTGCTGGTATAGAGGGTTGTGCCTCCTTTTCCTTTGGTGCAAGGACTTTCTTGGGAGGGGGTGAATATATAGGTTTCTTCTTCCTCTTTTGAGAGATTTCCTTCATGGCATCAGCCATGAGTTTTCCTGTTGGGGGTTCCTTACGTTTCTTAGTCTTCTCTTGGATGGGTGCAGGAGCCTTGCCCTTGTCTTTAGCAAGAATTTTATGAGTGGGTATTGGTACTCTCTTTGTTAGAGTGGGTGGGGGTGAAGGTGTTTCACTTGTAGAAGAAGATGAAGGTGAAGGAGTACGGGCCTGGGTTTGTTTCACGCGTGCCATACTCGTAGCTTGATGTAGATTAAATGTAGGTAGAATGTAGATTGAATGTACTAACAGATGCAGAGACAGAAGAATGAAGCAGACAAAAAAAATCAGTGAAAGTCTGGAAAATGCAATGCAGAAATCGATTTAGAACTGTTCCTACTTATACTCTTAACCATGTAAATCGATTTCCAAATCGATTAGGTTAGCGTTGCTGGGAATCCTCAATCGATTCAGTAATGATTGTGTTCAATGGCTAGAAAAAAAAACATAACGGTCATATTTCAAATCGATGTTCAAATCGAGTTCCAGTTTTACTTAATCGATGTCCAAATCGATTGTCTTGATGTTGAATATTGAACTAGTCGATTTCCAAATCGACGCTCGGGAAAGTTTAAAAAAAAATTTCTGAACTTTGAAGTCTGGGCCAAAGTAATCGATTCCCAAATCGATTTTATAAACCATTTACCATGCTGGTAATCGATTTCCAAATCGATTTAACTGGAAAACATTACTGAAAATACCAGAATAAAAAAAAATCATACTTCTCTAGGATTAATGATCCCTAGTTTCATCCTTATATGCAGAAAACTTTCTCTTGGCAAAGCTTTTGTGAAGATGTCAGCTAACTGTTCCGCAGTGTTAACATACTCAAGCTTAATAATTCCATTCTGAAAGTGATCCCTTATAAAGTGATGTCTTACTTCAATGTGTTTGGTCCTGGAGTGCATTACTGTATTCTTGGTTATACTTATTGCACTTGTGTTATCACACATGATAGGTAATGTTCCCAAATCAACACCAAAGTCCAATAAATGTTGTTTCATCCACAGAATCTGACCACAACAGCTCCCAGCTGCAATATATTCAGCTTCAGCAGTAGATAACGCAATGCTTGTTTGCTTCTTACTGAACCAAGACACTAGAGAATTTCCAAGCAGATGACAAGTTCCTGAGGTACTTTTCCTATCGAGTTTACAACCGGCAAAGTCTGAATCTGAGTAACCAATCAATGTACATGTTGATCCTTTTGGATACCACAATCCAAGACTTTTAGTTCCTACCAAGTATCTGAAAATTCTCTTAATTGCACTGAAGTGAGATTCCTTTGGATTTGATTGATACCTTGCACACATACAAACACTGAACATGATGTCTGGTCGGCTTGCTGTAAGGTAGAGCAGAGATCCAATCATACCACGAAATCTAGTAACATCTACAGGTTTACCTTTCTCATCTCGGTCTAGGTAATTTCCTTGACTCATGGGTGTATCAATGGACTTAAGATTTTCAAAGTTAAATTTCTTTATCAAATCAGAACAGTATTTAGATTGACTAATGAAAATGCCTTGCTTGCTTTGGTTAATTTGAAATCCCAAGAAATATGACAGTTCACCCATCATTGACATTTCAAATTTACCTTTCATCAAATTTTCAAATTCTTTGCACAATTTATTATTAGTAGATCCAAATATTATGTCATCTACATATACTTGGACAAGCAAGATATCATTTCCAGTAGTTTTAGTGAAAAGAGTCTTGTCAACATTTCCTCTTGAAAATTTTTGTTGAATAAGGAAATTGTTGAGCTTCTCTTACCAAGCTCTTGGAGCTTGTTTTAACCCATAGAGGGCCTTTGAGAGCTTATACACATGATTAGGAAAATCAGGATTTTCAAAACCAGGTGTTTGGCTAACAAAAACTTCCTCTTGAAGGTCACCATTGAGAAAGGCACTTTTCACATCCATTTGATAAAGATTAAAGTCCATTATACAAGCATAAGCCAATAAAATTCTTATGGCTTCTAGTCTAGCTACAGGGGCATAGGTTTCATCAAAATCTATTCCCTCCTCTTGACTATAACCCTTTGCTACTAGTCTTGCTTTGTTCCTTGTTATCACACCATTCTCATCCAACTTGTTTCTAAACACCCATGTGGTTCCTATTACATGCTTACCCTCTGGCCTAGGTACTAAACTCCACACCTTGTTTCTCTCAAACTGGTTTAACTCCTCTTGCATAGCAAGTATCCACTCACTATCTAACAGGGCTTCCTTAATGTTCTTAGGTTAAATCTGAGACACAAAGGCTGTGAGGTTACTGAATTCTCTAAGGTTCCTCCTAGTTGTCACACCTCTAGAGATGTCACCTATGATGTTGTCTAATGGGTGGTTTCTGTTGAATCTCCATTCCTTAGGTAACTCACTAGTCTCTATCGGTTCAACACAGTCTAATCTAGTTGGAGGGTCAGCTATAGGTTGTTCTAGTGGTTCAGATTCTACAACTTCGTCCAAAATATCATCAACCTTAGAAGGAGTTTTGTTCAAGTTTTCTGTAAATAATTCATCAAATTTAACATGAACTGACTCTTCTATGGTCTTTGTTCTTTTGTTGTAGATTCTATAGGCTTTACTAGTTTGGGAATATCCTAGAAAGATTCCTTCATCTGCCTTAGGGTCAAACTTTCCTAGGTGTTCCTTGCCATTGTTCAACACAAAGCACTTATGTAACACCCTTTTTTTTAATTAATTAATTTAAAATCATTAGTTTTGTTTATCCTTTTATTAATTTAGTGTGACGATAGTAAGATAATTATTCTTTGAATGTTTAATTATTTGATAAAGTATTTTCATATTAAATAATTTATTATTGGGATTTTTATTATTGACTAATTAAAACTCGTAGAAATATTTGTCTTAGAGTGAACAATGACCAAGCCAATTTTGACTAAGTCAAATTTAATCACTCACACTACTATTTTTATAATTATATTTTATAAAATTTAATTTATATTGTGTCCATTCAAATGTGTAACTAGCAAGAATAAATACATGAATGTCAATTAATTCTTAACGGTTGGTCATTGAATGGCATTATTCCAATTTAATTCCTTATTCATGTGTGCAATTAAACTCAATGAAGAGAATTATTCATTCTCTCTGATCAGCTTTATGCCTCCTTTATTAGTCACATACACCTCTCCTTCTTAGGACACGATTAAACTTACAGTAGAGGAAAATAAGTCATAATCACTCACACGCATTACCAACACTACATTTATCTCAAATATTTTCTAAGCCACTCAAACAACCATCCTTACATTCCCTAGCTTTTGATCGGAGCTATAAACTTTTATTCACCTTGGTGAGACTTTCGAGGGCTATATAGTGGTACGTGGAAGGAAAGCGTCCAAGGTAACGGCTTTTCCCCATGCAGAGTTAGGTTAGATATTAAATTAGCGATTCGTAAGATATTGATATGGTGTCTGGATGTATTAAAAGAAAAATGTCGATTTTATTTTCGTCGTAAAGAAATTAACTATCATGCTTTGATTGTTTCTTTTGAGTAATATCTCTATTTTGATGAAATTAATTATAGAATTATATTTTATTACCATACCTTCATCAATATGTTTGTTGTGAAAACGTTCAATGTCGTACATGTTTTAGAGTACTCACTTATAAAGTTATAATTTTTATAATGATGTAGTCATTAACATGTTTATTATGATGTATTTAATTTTAATCCTTGATTCTTGAGTATTTAAATTTTAAAACTTGACTTTTATGAACAATATATGTGTTTTGATGAAATTGATGAAAAGTTTATTTTTCATTTACCAATATGAGGAAATTGATTTTTGAATGCATTAATGAATAGTCTTCTCTTTGTGGTTGCCTAAGTGGCTGGTTATTTGTGTATGATTTTTCTTTGTGGTTGCCTAAGTGGCTAGCGATTTGTACATTTCGAACATCATTATCATTGTCATGACATACCATATGCATCTTTGTGGACGCCTTAGTGGCTGGTTTAATTTTCCCCATTGGTATGGGTGACTTCTGTGTGGACGCCTTAGTGGCTGGCTATATCCGGATCATGTATGTTTAGGGCATGCATAATTTGCATACATTTTATTGCCATTATTATTTTTATATAATTATTTATTTTAAGGTGAGTTACTACTTGTTGTTTAGATATATTTTATAATTTTTGATACACCTTATGAATTATAAAAATCATTTTCTCTAAATCTTTTATTACAAAAATATTTATATTTATATTTCATGGTTGTTAACTTATTATTTGGTCTAATTTTGCCGTGGGATGAACTGACCCCTTACACCAACATTTAGGTACTAACGATCTTGAAGGGTTGCATGAATGACGTTTGCTTGGCGCACGCGCGTGGGAAAAAGGGGTACTTTAATAAAATAATAATAATAATGTTTGTAGTGATAAAACCGTTGTGATACAATTTTCAAGTTTATTTATTTCTCATCGTTGATTTTTAATAGAAATGCGGAGGCGGGGTCCTTCTGCTAGGAAAAACTTGAGTTATTCTATTTTTGAGTGAACATTTTCTACAATTAGTAAACTGTCTTTACAAATAATAATATCCGATAAATCGCATTGTGGTATTTTTTTTTAAAATGGAATCAAACTATTTACTAAAGAAATTTTATTTATTATATGATGAACTACTTTAAGGGAATCAAGGGAATCTCACGATAGCGGAATATGCGGCAAAGTTCGAGTCCCTAGCAAAGCACTTCCACTATTTCCTAAATCAGATAGATGAAGAATACATGTGCGAGAGGTTTGAAAGCGGGCTTAGGTATGAAATTAAGGAGTTAGTGGGCCCTTGGAGATACGCCAATATCAAGTACTAGTGGAGAAATGCAAGAAAGTGGAGCAGATGAAACAGAGCCGTCTGAATAGGGGTGTTGTAGGTGGACCCATCAGACCTCAGGTAGAGATTTAAATCCATCCATATCATTAGAGTCATAAGTTTGGCCTCTAAATGTGAATATCTACCTCTAAATGTTAATATTTGAAAACAGGGGCATAACGACCAACATAATAGGGGCAAGCAGCATCAACAATACAAGCCATATGCCCGACCACTGGGGAATGCTAGAGATCAACCTCGACCTCAAAACGGGGAAGGTCAAGGGCCAAAAGTTCCAAGTCAAAACCAGGCGTACCCTGTTAAGTGTTTTCGCTGCAACAGAGAGGGACACAAGATATCTGAGTGTCCAATCAGACCAAGGGTTTGTTACATTTGTCAGAAACCAGACCATTTTGCAAATGAATTCCCTGAACGAAGAACGATAGAGCTGTCAACCGCAACAATATCAACGACAATGTTGTACGCCCTACTGCCAAGGGACATGTCTACCACATCAATGGAGAGGAAACTCCATCTTCCTCTGAGCTTATCCAAGGTGAGTGTTCAATTGCTGGAAAATCACTTAATGTAATTTATGATTCGGGGCAACACACTCATTCATTTCATTGGATTGGGTGGATTCGCTCAAACTTACTATTACTACTTTGCCGTTTGATTTGGTGGTTACCCTACCTTCTACCGAATCAGTGAAATGTAATACGGCTTGCTTGCAATGCCCGTTGATTTGTGTTCGATATGAGATTCAACGTTGATTTGATTTGTATTCCCCTCAAGCATGTGGGAGTGATCCTTGGAATGGATTGGTTGTCAAGCCAGTATGTCCTATTGGATTGTGTTCGTAAGTCTGTGATATTCCAGACCCAGGTGTTTCTCGATTCCTCGACACCAATAAATTGAACTTCTCTTTGAAAGAGGGAGTTCGGAAGTGTGTTTCCCTCAACTCAGTCAGTACGAAGCTAGAGGTGGAGGTAGACGGGATACTTGTGGTCGAAGATTTTCCAGAGGTATTTCCGCCGGATGTACCGGGATTACCCCCAGTTCGTGATATTGAATTTTGAATTGATGTGACTCCGGGTACAGGACCTATATCTATTGCACCATATAGAATGTCTCCATCGGAATTGTCAGAGTTGAAAAATCAGTTGGAGGACCTTTTATCTAAACAGTTCATACGACCGAGTGTCTCACCTTGGGGAGCACCAGTACTCCTAGTGAAGAAGAAGGATGGAAAGTCTAGACTCTGTGTCGATTACCGTCAACTTAACAAAGTCACCATCAAAAATAGGTATCCCTTGCCACGCATTGATGACTTGATGGACCAACTCAAAGGAGCAATGATATTTTCTAAGATTGATTTGAAGTCGGGGTATCATCAGATTCGGGTGAAGGAAGAAGACATTCCTAAAACTGCATTCAGGACTCGCCATGGACACTTTGAGTATTTGGTGATGCCTTTTGGTGTCACCAACGCACCAGCTATTTTCATGGACTACATGAATCGTATATTTCACCCCTTCTTAGACAAATTTGTAGTGGTCTTCATTGATGACATATTGATTTATTCTAAGAGCCTGGAGGAACATGAAGTTCACCTACGTCAAGTTTTGCAAGTCTTGAAGGACAAGAGATTGTATGCTAATTTGGGGAAATGTGAATTCTGGTTGGAGGAGGTGAAATTCTTGGGACACGTTATTTCAAAGGAAGGTATCGATGTCGACCCAACTAAAGTAGAGGTTGTGGTGGCATGGAAACAACCACAGACCGTCACAGAGATTAGAAGTTTCTTGGGCTTGGCTGGATATTATAGAAGATTCATTGAGGATTTTGCCAAGATTGCAGCGCCGTTGACACAACTCACAAGGAAGAATCATATTTATGCATGGACGGAGGAATGTGAGAGGAGTTTTCAGATGATGAAAGAGAAGCTAACTACATCACCGGTGTTGGTGTTACCACAACCAGAAGAACCATATGAAGTTTATTGTGATGCTTCTTTACAAGGGTTGGGTTGTGTACTTATGCAGAACAAATAGGTGGTAGCATATGCTTCAAGACAGTTGAAGGTGCATGAGAAACATTATCCCACACATGACATGGAGTTGGCTGCAATAGTTTTTGCACTAAAAATTTGGAGGCACTATCTGTATGGGTGCAATTTTGATGTATACAGTGACCATAAAAGTTTGAAATACTTGTTCGACCAGAAGGAGCTTAATATCCGACAGCGGAGATGGATGGAGTTCATCAAGGATTATGAGTTCACGTTGCACTATCACCCAGGAAAGGCCAATGTGGTGGCTGATGCCTTGAGTAGGAAGCGGGCCCATTTGTCATCCATAAAAATGAAGGGATTAGAGTTGTTAGAGAATTTTCGCGACTTGGATCTTAATATGGATTCTTTGTCGGGAAAAGTACAATGTGGAATGATCATTGTAGATAATAAACTAATGAATGAGATAAAAGCCCTTCAAGCGACCGATGAGACTATTCAGGGGAGACGAAAATTAGTTGAGACCGGCAAGGCTCCCGAATTTCAATTTGGGTCCAGATAACAATTTGTGGTGTAATAAACGTATTTGTGTGCCGGATAATGCAGAGTTGAGAAAAACCATTTTGGATGAGGCCCACAAGAGCAAACTGAGTATTCATCCTGGTACTACAAAGATGTATAAAGACTTGAAGCAAAGATTTTGGTGGCCAGGAATGAAGAAACAAGTGGCAGAATATGTGGCGTCTTGCCTTACTTGCCAAAAGGCTAAGGTTGAACACCAAAAACCTGTTGGATTGTTGCAGTCATTAGATGTACCAGTGTGGAAGTGGGATAGCATATCTATGGACTTTGTGGTGGCATTACCTATGACTCAGAAGAAATTTGACTCCATTTGGGTGATTATTGACAGGCTCACAAAATCCGCACATTTCATACCTGTAAGGACTACTTACAATGTATCTAAGCTTGCAGAGATTTACGTTGCGGAAATTGTTAGATTACACGGGATACCATCTAGCATTATGTCAGATAGAGATCCAAAGTTCACTTCTCGTTTGTGGGGAGCATTGCATGAGGCATTGGGTACTAAATTGAGATTGAGTTCTGCTTACCACCCTCAAACCGATGACCAAACTGAAAGGACTATTCAGACCTTAGAAGATTTGCTAAGAGCTTGTACATTAGATAACAGAGGAAGTTGGGATGATCTATTGCCTCTTGTCGAATTTACCTATAATAATAGCTATCATGCAAGCATCGGTATGGCCCCGTACGAGGCTTTGTATGGGCGCAAGTGTCAAACTCCCTTGTGTTGGTATCAGGATGGCGAAAACTTAATCGTAGGGCCAGAGCTGGTGCAACAGACTACAGAGAAGGTGCGTCAGATCCAAGAGCGGATGAGAACACACAGAGCAGGCAGAAGAGTTATGCTGATCGACATAGGAGACCCTTAGAGTTTCAGGAGGATGAACATGTATTCTTGAGAGTGACGCCTACTACTGGAGTTGGTAGGGCATTGAAGTCTAAAAAGCTTACTCCGAAGTTTATTGGACCATATCAAATTCTTCGACGTGTGGGTCCAGTGGCGTATCAAATTGCTTTACCACCGAATTTAGCTAATTTACATGATGTGTTCCATGTATCACAATTGAGGAAGTACATTGCAGATCCATCCCATATTATTGCGCCAGATGATATTCAATTGAAGGAGAATTTTACCTTCGAGGTCCCACCGATAAGCATCGCTGACAGAACTACCAAACATTTGAGGGGAAAGGAAATTCCGTTGGTTAAGGTGATTTGGAACCAGACAACTGGGGATGCTACTTGGGAGTTGGAAGAGAAGATAAGAGAGCTTTACCCATACCTTTTAGAGACCTCTTAGTTTCGAGGACGAAACTATTTTAAGGGGGTAAGTATTGTAACACCCTTTTTTTAATTAATTAATTTAAAATCATTAGTTTTGTTTATCCTTTTATTAATTTAGTGTGACGATAGTAAGATAATTATTCTTTGAATGTTTAATTATTTGATAAAGTATTTTCATATTAAATAATTTATTATTGGGATTTTTATTATTGACTAATTAAAACTCGTAGAAATATTTGTCTTAGAGTGAACAATGACCAAGCCAATTTTGACTAAGTCAAATTTAATCACTCACACTACTATTTTTATAATTATATTTTATATAAATTTAATTTATATTGTGTTCATTCAAATGTGTAACTAGCAAGAATAAATACATGAATGCCAAATTAATTCTTAACGGTTGGTCATTGAATGGCATTATTCCAATTTAATTCCTTATTCATGTGTGCAATTAAACTCAATGAAGAGAATTATTCATTCTCTCTGATCAGCTTTATGCCTCCTTTATTAGTCACATACACCTCTCCTTCTTAGGACACGATTAAACTTACAGTAGAGGAAAATAAGTCATAATCACTCACACGCATTACCAACACTACATTTGTCTCAAATATTTTCTAAGCCACTCAAACAACCATCCTTACATTCCCTAGCTTTTGATCGGAGCTATAAACTTTTATTCACCTTGGTGAGACTTTCGAGGGCTATATAGTGGTACGTGGAAGGAAAGCGTCCAAGGTAACGGCTTTTCCCCATGCAGAGTTAGGTTAGATATTAAATTAGCGATTCGTAAGATATTGATATGGTGTCTGGATGTATTAAAAGAAAAATGTCGATTTTATTTTCGTCGTAAAGAAATTAACTATCATGCTTTGATTGTTTCTTTTGAGTAATATCTCTATTTTGATGAAATTAATTATAGAATTATATTTTATTACCATACCTTCATCAATATGTTTGTTGTGAAAACGTTCAATGTCGTACATGTTTTAGAGTACTCACTTATAAAGTTATAATTTTTTATAATGATGTAGTCATTAACATGTTTATTATGATGTATTTAATTTTAATCCTTGATTCTTGAGTATTTAAATTTTAAAACTTGACTTTTATGAACAATATATGTGTTTTGATGAAATTGATGAAAAGTTTATTTTTCATTTACCATAATAGGAAATTGATTTTTGAATGCATTAATGAATAGTCTTCTTTGTGGTTGCCTAAGTGGCTGGTTATTTGTGTATGATTTTTCTTTGTGGTTGCCTAAGTGGCTAGCGATTTGTACATTTCGAACATCATTATCATTGTCATGACATACCATATGCATCTTTGTGGACGCCTTAGTGGCTGGTTTAATTTTCCCCATTGGTATGGGGTGACTTCTGTGTGGGCGCCTTAGTGGCTGGCTATATCCGGATCATGTATGTTTAGGGCATGCATAATTTGCATACATTTTATTGCCATTATTATTTTATATAATTATTTATTTTAAGGTGAGTTACTACTTGTTGTTTAGATATAGTTTATAATTTTTGATACACCTTATGAATTATAAAAATCATTTTCTCTAAATCTTTTATTACAAAAAGATTTTATATTTATATTTCACGGTTGTTAACTTATTATTTGGTCTAATTTTGCCGTGGGATGAACTGACCCCTTACATCAACATTTAGGTACTAACGATCTTGAAGGGTTGCATGAATGACGTTTGCTTGGCGCACGCGCGTGGGAAAAAGGGTACTTTAATAAAATAATAATAATAATGTTTGTAGTGATAAAACCGTTGTGATACAATTTTCAAGTTTATTTATTTCTCATTGTTGATTTTTAATAGAAATGCGGAGGCGGGGTCCTTCTGCTAGGAAAAACTTGAGTTATTCTATTTTTGAGTGAACATTTTCTACAATTAGTAAACTGTCTTTACAAATAATAATATCCGATAAATCGCATTGTGGTATTTTTTTTAAAATGGAAATCAAATTATTTACTAAAGAAATTTTATTTATTATATGATGAACTACTTAAAAAAAAAAATTAAGCCGTTTTTGAAAGAAAATAAATATTTTTAAGTAATGTCTTGGATCAAAATCCGGGGCTTTACAACTTACAACCAAAGATTCTAAAGTAGGAAAGGTTTGGTTTTCTACCCTTATAAAGCTCATAGGGTGTTTTCCTAAGCAGGGGCCTAATGAGTACTCTATTTACAACATGAGTGGCTGTACTAATTGCATCTGTCCAAAAGTACTTAGGTAGGTTGGAGTCCTTAAGCATGGTCCTAGCTAACTCTTCTAGGGATCTATTTTTCCTCTCCACTACCCCATTCTGCTGTGGTGTCCTAGGGGCAGAATATATGTGGTTGATTCCATGTTGTTCACAGTAAGTTTGAAAATGATCATTTTGGAATTCACCTCCATGATCACTTTTTATTGAAACAATTTTCTGATCATTCTCATTTTGAACTAAAGCAGCAAACTTTTTAAAAACTGAGAATGTATCACTTTTGTGAGCCAAAAAATAAGTCCATGTGAACCTTGAGTAATCATCAACCAACACATATCCATACAGGTTTCCACCTAAACTCTTAACTTGGGCAGGTCCAAAAAGGTCCATGTGAACTAGTTGCAAAACTCTATTTGTTCTAACCAAGTCTATAGAGAGAAAGGGAGTCTTAACCAGTTTACTCTTCTCACATGAATCACACAGTCTATCCTTAGAAAACTTCCTATTTGGTAGACCTAAGACTAACTATTTGCTGACAAGTTTATTCAAATGATTTTATATGTATGTGAGCAATTCTTTTATGCCAAAGCCATGTTTCATCTGAATTGGATAACAAGCAGCATATAGCACTTGGTACATAATTGAAATCCAACATGTAAATGTTGTTAATTCTGTCACCAACTAGCTTTATGTGTTTGTCATCTTTATGCTCAATAATGCAAGATTGTGAAGAAAAACTTACTTGAAAACCTTTGTCGCATAGCTGGCTTATACTCAACAAGATGTGTTTTAGTCCTTCAACATATAACACATTTTTTATCACTGTAGTTGACTCATTGCCTATGTCACCAATTCCAATAATCTTTCCTCTGTTGTTGTCACCATATTTGACAAAACCTCCTTCCTTTAATGTCAAGGACAGGAATTTGGATTTGTCACCTGTCATGTGCTTTGAGCATCCGCTATCTAAATACCATGAGTGCTTAGTGGATGTCAAGCACACCTTCAACACAAAATCAGAATTTTGTTTTAGGTCCCCAATTTAAATTGGGTCCTGGATGGTTAGTGTCAAACACAGATTTCTTTGCTATCCAAACTTGCTTCCATCCTTTATTGGCTAATTTTTTAAATTTGCAATTTGATACAAAATGTCCCTTTCTGCAACAGAAATGACATTTGCGTCAAAGGATGAATGATTATTTGGCTTAGTAAAGATGTCATACATACTCTTAGCAATAGCAGATTTTTGACCATGTTTGACACTTCTGGTTTGCATATAACCAATACCATATCTGTTTTTATTTCTTTTAACATGCATATTTGGTGTATATCCTAAACCAGATTTTTCATGAACATGTCTTTGATTGCTAAGTATGACATTCAGTTTATCTTTACTATTAGCAAATTTCAACAAATCAATTTTTAATGATGCAACATTATTCTCAAGTTCAATGCATTTTGCAGATTTTTCATGTGAATCCTTTTTCAGTTGTTCACATAAATTTTCAATTTCTTTATGTTCAATTTTCATTTGTTCAAGCATTTTTCTTTGTGCTTAACAACTGTTTTATGGAATTCACATAATCATCATGCAGTTCATTAAAAGCTTCTTGTAGTTCATCTAAGTTGGATTAGATTGTGAACTAACCTCATTTTCTGATTCTGAATCGGTATTAGCCATGAGACATAGATTCGCTTCTTCTTCATCCGAAGAGGCAGAGGATTCATCGTTATCATTCCATGCAATATAAGCTTTTCTGGTTTTGGGGACTGGTTCCTTGCCTTTTGGTTTTGTAGCTCTATTCTTGTTCTGCAATTTGTAGCATTCTGACTTTATGTGACCAGTTTTACCACATTCATAGCATGTAATTGTCTTGTTGTCACTAGTCTTGGAGCTGGATGGTTTTCTGAATTTGTTATCTTTCTTCTTCATAAATTTCTTAAATTTCTTGACAAGCAACCCGATTTCAGGCTCTTCAGTTTCACTACTGGATTCCTCTGAGCAGCTATCTGATTCAGTTTTCGATTGATGGGCTTGTACTTTCAAGGATAATCCTTTCTTTTTCCTGTTTTCCATTTCTGATTCGTCTAGCCGATGCAGTTCCATTTCATGTTCCCTTAGTTTTCCAAACAAAGTTGTTGTTGTCATCTTTGCTAGATCTTTAGATTCAGCTATGGCAGTTATTTTGGGCTGCCATTCTCTGGTTAGACACCTCATAATTTTTCCAATCTGCTGTTCATTATCCACCTGTTTTCCCAGGGCGTGAAGGTTGTTTACAATGTGTGTGAATCTGGTCTGCAGATCGCTGATGGATTCGTCTTTCTTCATGCTAAATAATTCATATTCGTGCATGAGCTTATTCACACGTGCTCTTTTACGTCAGTCGTACCTTCATGCGTTTCTTGAAGGATGTCCCACATCTCTTTTGCTGACTTGCAGTTTGATACTCTAAAAAATTCTTCTACACATAGAGCGGACGTTATAATGTTCTTTGCTTTTGCATTAAAACCAACCTTCTTTTTGTCGTCGTCAGACCAGTCGGCTCTAGGCTTGGGAATCATTGAGTCACTTGTTCCTGCAATCTTGGGAATGTATGGGCCATTTTCAACAGCGTCAAGGATGTCTATGCCATTGGCTTCCAGGAATATCAGCATCATGTGCTTCCAGTACATGTAAGCTGTTCCGTTGAATGCGGGAGGTCTCGCTAATGATGCGCCTTCTCCCAGAAAATCGTTTGAGGCCATATTCCTTTTATGAGTTTTACCTCTCGAAAAGTCAAGCTCTGAGGCCAATTGTTGATTATTATGACCACGAAATAATCGGAATGTATCAGTTCTTTAAGAAATTAAATCAATTTCATACACAAAGCGGAATTAAATTGCGGCATACAAGATTAGCAATTACAAGTAGATGGATAAGAGATTAACCAAGATGCATGCGAGTCAAATTTCCAGTTTAAACAATATTACCTAACACAGAATATGTTTAACATGCATCTAATATTAATCACACATACAAATATTGCAAGATAGAAAATTAAAGGAGTTAAGGGTTAGAGAAGATTGCACCAAGAATTTATCCTGGTTTAGTTGTCAACGAGACAACCTACATCCAGTCCTGACAATCCAATCGGATTTCAGATTTTCTTCTCCAATAAAAAGAATCGATTACAGATTGTCCAGTTTCATCCCCGTAACCTATCTATCTCTAATGATCTCTTTCCTATTGATCACCCTCTGATCCTTGTAGACACTCAGCAGTCTAACACAGAATCAAAGTAAGACTCCTTCTTGTTGAGCCCTCTCACCCAAGAAGGTAGCCACCAGTTTCAAGCTGGCTTTCTCGCTTTCGTTTCTTTTCAAAGTATTATTACAAACTGAATAAAAGAAGAACAAAAAGAAGTCTTCAATCTTGATCAATATGACTTCTCACGAATTTGGATATTCAAGGATTGTTCATGAGAACATTGTCTTTTCTCTTCAAGAATACTTTTTCAGCTCTCTCAATGAATATTTGGTCTTGATCTGAAAAAGCAGTATCAGATTGTTAACTAAATGTATTGAGATTTGTTATCAAAATTTTTTTTTTTTGAAAAAGATTGAAAGACAGTTTATATAGTTTCTGAAAAACAACTACTAAATTGATTTACCAATCGATTTATTAAAGTTATAAAACATGCCTAATCGATTTGCCAATCGATTATCGCGAGTCTTGTTTTTATTTAATCTTGAAACTACATAAACTAATCGATTTACCAATCGATTCTTTTAAAAACACTTTTCACTAAATTATGTGCAGACTTATATGAATCGATTGTGTAATCGATGTTAGATGTTTTGTTCCAATGATAAAGTCACATCAATCGATTACCTAATCGATTACGAAGTCACATAATCGATTTTCAAATACTCAGAATCGATTTAGTCACAAGCTCAAAGTTCACTGTGATTTCAAAAAGTTTCTTTCAATGGATTTTCCAATCGATTGTGTTCAAGACAGTGACTTAGCTATTTTGATGTTAATCGACGTGCCAATCGATTTGTGTGTATTTGCCTGAAAAGTTCTTACCAGATGTTTAGTTCAATCGATTTCCAATCGATTGCAACCAACTTAACATGATTGAAATTTTCACAATAGATTGTCCAATCGTTTGTGTTTGTCACAGGTGAAGTTATTTTGCAAATAGTACTTAAGCAATCGATTTGCCAATCGATTACCCTCAAAACTGGAGTGTCACTGTGACTTGTACAATCGATTTGTTTTCAATCAGGTTTACTTTGTGAAGTGTACAATCGATTTGTCAATCGATTAGCCTGTAAAACAGGGTGCCACTGACTTGTGCAGTTTTCATTTCTAATTGTGTCAGTCGATTGCCCAATCGATTATACAATCACAAACAGTTATGTTTCCTTACACCCTTGTTATGAAATCGATTTTCCAATCGATTTACTCAGTCAAAATTCAACTTTTGTTGATTTCTTGTGTTCCAAGCAATTTGTTTCAAGTGCGTAGGATTGGATTGTTGTTCCTGAAATCTTGCTCAATTAAAATGTTAGATTTATCATATGATGTATGAACATTGTATGTTTGTTAATTATGTCAAAACTAGGATTAAGAGGACTAAAGTCCAACATAGTCCAATGACACAAACACACCTATTCGATGCACAAGATTGATTAAAAACCCTATTGGACAAGAATAAGCATTGGGAGGACGAAATGACCTTAATGTTCATCCAATGACACAAAACAACCTATTCGATGACAAGATTGATTAAAATCCTAATTGGACAATAATATGTCTAGGGATGACGAAAATGACCTAAATGTTAATCCGATGACACAAATGAACTTATTGGATGCACAAGATTGGTTATTAAAACCCCTAATTGGACAAGAATAAGCCTAGCTAGTACAAAAATGACCTAAATGTTCATCCAATGTCAGAAAACAAACCTATAAGATGCACAAAATTGGTTAAAAACCCTAATTGGACAAGAATAAGCCTAGGGAGGACGAAAATGACCTAAATGTTAATCCAATGACACAATGACTTATTGGATGCACAAGATTGGTTAAAAACCCTAATTGGACAAGAATAAGCCTAGGGAGGACGAAAATGACCTAAATGTTCATCCAATGACACAAACACACCTATTGGATGCACAAGATTGGTTAAAAACCCTAAATTGGGCAAGAATAAGCCTAGGAGGACGAAAATGACCTAAATGTTCATCCAATGACACAAACACACCTATTGGATGCACAAGATTGATTAAAAACCCTAATTGGACAAGAATAAGCCTAGGGAGGACG
Organism: Cicer echinospermum; assembly: GCA_002896215.2. Lineage (NCBI taxonomy): Eukaryota > Viridiplantae > Streptophyta > Magnoliopsida > Fabales > Fabaceae > Cicer > Cicer echinospermum. The sequence goes on from PGTU02004103.1 coordinate 24,795, forward strand.
AAAATGACCTAAATTGTCATCCAATGACACAAACACAACTATTGGATGCACAAGATTTGTTAAAAACCCTAATTGGACAAGAATAAGCTTAGGGAGGACGAAAATGACCTAAATGTTCATCCAATGACACAAACACACCTATTGGATGCACAAGATTGATTAAAAACCATAATTGGACAAGAATAAACCTTGGGAGGACGAAAATGACCTAAATGTTCATCCAATGACACAATGAACACACCTATTGGATGCACAAGATTGGTTAAAAACCCTAATTTGACAAGAATAGCCTAGGGAGAGAACGAAAATGACCTAAATGTTCATCCAATGACACAAATGAACTTATTGGATGCACAAGATTGGTTAAAAACCCTAATTGGACAAGAATAAGCCTAGGGAGGACGAAAATGACCTAAATGTTCATCCAATGACACAAACACACCTATTGGATGCACAAGATTGGTTAAAAACCCTAATTGGACAAGAATAAGCCTAGGGACGACGAAAATGACCTAAATGTTCATCCAATGACACAAAATGAACTTATTGGATGCACAAGATTGGTAAAAACCCTAATTGGACAAGAATAAACCTAGGGAGGACGAAAATGACCTAAATGTTCATCCAATGACACAAACAAACCTATTGGATGCACAAGATTTGCACAAGATTGGTTAAAAACCCTAATTGGACAAGAATAAGCCTAGGGAGGACGAAAATGACCTAAATGTTCATCCAATGACACAAACACACCTATTGGATGCACAAGATTGGTTAAAAACCCTAATTGGACAAGAATAAGCCTAGGGAGGACGAAAATGACCTAAATGTTCATCCAATGACACAAATGAAACTTATTGGATGCACAAGATTGGTTAAAAACCCTAATTGGACAAGAATAAGCCTAGGGAGGACGAAAATGACCTAAATGTTCATCCAATGACACAAACACAACTATTTGGATGATGCACAAGATTGATTAAAAACCCTAATTGGACAAGAATAAGCCTAGGGAGGACGAAAATGACCTAAATGTTCATCCAATGACACAATGACACCTATTGGATGCACAAGATTGGTTAAAAACCCTAATTGGACAAGAATAAGCCTAGGGAGGACGAAAATGACCTAAATGTTCATCCAATGACACAAACACACCTATTGGATGCACAAGATTGGTTAAAAACCTAATTGGACAAGAATAGCCTAGGGAGGACGAAAATGACCTAAATGTTCATCAATGACACAAATGAACCTATTGGATGCACAAGATTGGTTAAAAACCCTAATTGGACAAGAATAAGCCTAGGGACGAAGAAAATGACCTAAATGTTCATCCAATGACACAAATGAACTTATTGGATGCACAAGATTGGTTAAAACCCTAATTGGACAAGAATAAAGCCTAGGGAGGACGAAAATGACCTAAATGTTCATCCAATGACACAAACACAACTTATTGGATGCACAAGATTGGTTAAAAACCCTAATTGGACAAGAATAAGCCTAGGGAGGACGAAAATGACCTAAATGTTCATCCAATGACACAAACACACCTTATTGATGCACAAGATTGGTTAAAAACCCTAATTGGACAAGAATAAGCCTAGGGAGGACGAAAATGACCTAAATGTTCATCCAATGACACAAATGAACTTATTGGATGCACAAGATTGGTTAAAAACCCTAATTGGACAAGAATAAGCCTATGGGAGGACGAAAAAATGACCTAAAATGTTCATCCATCCAATGACACAAACAACACACACTATTGGATGCACAAGATTGGTTAAAACCCCTAATTGGACTAGAATAAACCTAGGGAGGACTAAAAATGACCTGACCTAAATGTTCATCCAATGACACAACATGAACCTATTGGATGCACAAGATTGGTTAAAAACCCTAATTGGACAAGAATAAGCCTAAGGAGGACGAAAATGACCTAAATGTTCAATCCAATGACAAACAAATGCACACCAAAATTGGACATGAACTTTGGATGCCTATTGGATGCACAAGATTTGTTAAAAACCCTAATTGGACAAGAATAAGCCTAGGGAGGACGAAAATGACCTAAATGTTCATCCAATGACACGAACCTATTGGATGCACAAGATTGTTAAAAACCCTATTGGACAAGAATCTAGGGAGGACGAAAATGACCTAAATGTTCACAATGACACAAACACACTTATTGGATGCACAAGATTGGTTAAAAACCCTAATTGGACAAGAATAAGCCTAGGGAGGACGAAAGATGACCTAAATGTTCATCAATGACACAAATGACTATTGGATGCACAAGATTGTTAAAAACCCTAATGGACAAGAATAAGCCTAGGGAGGACGAAAATGACCTAAATGTTCATCAATGACACAAACACACTATTGGATGCACAGATTGAATAAAACCTAGGGAGGACGAAAAATGACCTAATGTTCATCCAATGACACAAACACACCTATTGGATGCACAGATTTGGTTAAAAACCCTAATTGGACAGAATAAACCTAGGGAGGACGAAAATGACCTAAATGTTCATCCAATGACACAAATGAACTTATTGGATGCACAAGATTGGTTAAAAACCCTAATTGGACAAGAATAAGCCTAGGGAGGACGAAAAATGACCTAAATGTTCATCCAATGACACAAAACAACTATTGGATGCACAAGATTGGTAAAAAACCCTAATTGGACAAGAAATAAGCCTAGGGAGGACGAAAATGACCTAAATGTTCATCCAATGACACAAACACACCCTATTGGATGCACAAGATTGGTTAAAAACCCTAATTGGACAAGAATAAACCTAGGGAGGACGAAAAATGACCTAAATGTTCATCCAATGACACAAACTCACCTATTGGATGCATATTGGATTAAAAAACCGATAATTGGACAAGAATAAGCCTAGGGAGGGACGAAAATGACCTAAATGTTCATACAATGACACAACACACCTATATGATCACAGATTGATTAAAAACTTAATTGGACAAGACATAGCCTAAAGATGACACGAAAATAACCTAAATGTTCATCCAATGACACAAAAACACACCTATTTGATGCACAAGATTGTTAAACCCTAAATTGGACAAGAATAAGCCTTTGGAGGAC
>PGTU02004109.1:0-12942 GCA_002896215.2 Cicer echinospermum
ATTTGTTTGTTATTTTATTTGAATGTTTTTTTGAAACTACGGATGGAAACACACACGACCAGTATTATAGATTTAACGCAGCATTTACAACTGATCAATTTTTGAGTCACGAGAAGCTTGATTCATGGGCAAGACGAGTAGCAGTTATCATTACTCAGATCGGACGTAGAGGACTGAAGAGAGAAGAAAGACAAAAGTAATTCTTGGTTGTGATAGAGGTGGACAATATAAGTCAAATACAAATGACACAGGTACTTCAACTAAAAAGGTTGGATGTTCGTTTAAACTTAAAGCGAGACCACTGAAAAATGATGAAGATGGATTATTAGTTTAATCTGTGGACTTCACAACCATGAGTTAGTAGCACTTTGAGATAAATGCATTTATGGGACGCTTAACAGAAGAAGATAAAAACATGTTGACGAGTTGACAAAGTATCACGTTTGCACCGAGACATATCTTGTCATCTTGAGAGATCGAGATACGGAGAATGTGACTAGTATCTATCCAAAATTTACAAGCGTACGAAGTACATACAGGAAGAATTTGATGGGACCTAGAACTGATATGCAACACTTGTTGAATACTTGAAGCTGAGACAGAAATATACTTGGAGTAGGAACTCATGAGACTCCAACGTTGTGAGGATATGTTCTTGGACGCACACAGATTCCATAACTTTTGCCTTAACAGTTCCTCTTGTATTGATCATGGATAGCACTCTACAAACCAAACAAGTATAGATATACCTTGTTTGAAATTGTTGGTGTAACTTCAACTTGGTTGACATTTAATGTTGCATTTGCTTATAGATGCTGAACGTCAAGACAAACTTTGGTGGGCATGGAGAAGTTATAAGAGTTGTTTTTTTCAAACACGCCATTTACCTCAGGTGATGTGACTGACAGAGAACGGCTTTAATGAATGCAATTAAAGTTGTTTCCATCTCAACAAATTTACTTGTCAACTTCATATTAACAAAAAAATGTTGGAGCCAAATGCAAACAGTATATATTAAGAAAGACATGCAGAAACCCATTCTTGAGTTGTGGAGGAAAATTGTTTATTGTCTGAAGAGAAGGAGTACGAGGAACTTTTGCAAGTATTTGAGCAAGCATGTGTCGATAATATTATTTTCTTGAACTACTCAGAGACACATGGTTGATCCTCATAAAGAAGTTTGTTGAAGCATGGACCAATCGAGTATTGCATCTAGGAATACTACGACTAATAGGTATGTCATAAAATTCACATTTTGTATGATATAATATATGATTTATGCATGATATATGATCATTTCTCACATTTGTATTTTTTTGTTTAAATATTAGGTTGAGTCTGCTCATTGTCATTGAAGATATTTTTGGAAACAGTAAAGGAGATTTGTGTAAGGCATTGGAATGGTATGAATGACATGTGAAGTTTCAAATTATTAAGATCAAAGGTTCATTTGAAGATAAGTAAGCGTCACAAAGAGCATATACACACACAATCCATTCTTGAGAAATTGACTTGGGTGTATCCAAGAAGCCTTAGGTGATATTGTTAAGAATAACAGAGTTCAGTGTATGTCGGTAACGACAAAGATGTGTGTTGTTGTATACTTAGAAAGACTTCATGGATTACCTTGTGCATGTGAGTTAGCAGGTACAAGATGAAGGTGTTCCAATCCCTTAGATGCTGTTCATATACATTGGAGGAAAATTAACCTTGAATAGTGATCAAGAGAATGACCAGTTGACAAATGATTTCAGAGTTGGGACATTACATCGGAGATGGATATAATTGGAAAAAATGAAAACACTTAAATATTGCTGGAAGAAGTTGCTTTAAAGAGCAGTTGCGTGAAAAGCATATCCGGAGACAACATCAATGTATGCAACCAGTGGGATAAAATCAAAACAAACAGGTTGGTGTAAGAAAAAAAAGGCAATTAAGCCGAAGGATATGACGTATATCGCGACCCATCATACTTTGAGCATGTTGATAACTCAATTCTCCCAGCAGGTATCCAACAAGTCTCCCATCAAGCATCCAAACAAGTCTCCCATCAAGCATCCAAACAAGTCTCCCACCAGGTTAAAAAATATTTCACGAGTTTCCTTCTTTAATTCATCCATATATTGAAGACATAGTTAATGTTAAAGCAGATGGAAACTGTGGATATCGTGCTATTGCTGCTTTACTTGGTTATGGTGAAGAATACTGGAGCATTATACGTCGGCAGTTGTATACAGAGATTAAGTCCAAACCTGATTTATATGCTGCATTATTCAAGGAACGTTTGCAAGAAGTGACAGAGTCGTTACTTGTAACTGAGTTGGGAAAACCAAGGTAATGAGAAGTGGATGACCATTCCTGATATGGGTTACGTGATAGCAACAAAATATAATCTCGTTCTTGTTACATTAGCAAAAACTTTTTGTTTGACTTTTTTCCCATTGAGGGGTGCACATAATGGAGATTTGTCACGTGATCGTGTTATCAGCATTGGTTTTGTTAACGAAAATCAATGGGTTCAAGTTAAATTGAAATCTGCATGTCCGTTACCACCACTTGCATGGCATTGGAAGAAGCATCGTAGCGATGAGTCTACATCATGGGCTATCGCTTATGCAGGACGTCTACAACATTGGGGTTCTTTAGATTTAGACAATAATTCAGATTATATGTCTTTGGCAGATGTATTGATACTTTTGAGTTGTATTTTGTTTTAAATGATATGATTGGCAGATGATTGATACTTTTGAGTTGTATTTTGTTTTTAAATGATATGATTGGCAGATGATTGATACTTTTGAGTTGTATTTTGTTTTAAATGATATGATTGGCAGATGATTGATACTTTTGAGTTGTATTTTGTTTTAAATGATATGATTGGCAGATGATTGATACTTCTGAATAATAAATCGCTAATAAATCTGAATAATAAATCGCTAATAATAAATAAGTCTGAATACGTCGCTAATAATAACTCTGAATAATAATAATAACTCTGAATAATAATAGCTCTGAATAATAATAACTCTGAATAATAAATCGCTAATAAATCTGAATAATAAATCGCTAATAACTCTGAATAATAAATCGCTAATAATAAATAAGTCTGAATACGTCGCTAATAATAACTCTGAATAATAATAATAACTCTGAATAATAAATAGCTCTGAATAATAAATCGCTAATAAATCTGAATAATAAATCGCTAATAACTCTGAATAATAAATCGCTAATAATAAATAAGTCTGAATACGTCGCTAATAATAACTCTGAATAATAATAATAACTCTGAATAATAATAGCTCTGAATAATAATAACTCTGAATAATAAATCGCTAATAAATCTGAATAATAAAATCGCTAATAACTCTGAATAATAAATCGCTAATAATAAATAAGTCTGAATACGTCGCTAATAATAACTCTGAATAATAATAATAACTCTGAATAATAATAGCTCTGAATAATAATAACTCTGAATAATAAATCGCTAATAAATCTGAATAATAATAATAACTCAGTGTGAATCATCTAATAAATATATAAAATCGCTAATAATAACTCAGTGTCAATCATCTAATAAATATATAAATCGCTAATAAAATAAGTCTGAATAAGTCGCTAATACAATAAGTCTGAATAACAAATAACCCACGAATAATAAAATAAGTCTGAATAATACAAACTATGATACTACTGATAATCTCCTCCTCTAGAAATATATAAAGCTCTCTCCAATAAGACACGCATCTCATCTTCAGGACCACCCATATGCAAATCTAAACTCTGCTGTATAAGACCACCAATTGCGTGACACCGTGTACAACTAGTATCGGGACCAGCATCATGACTAGGACCAGCATCAGCATCATGACTAGGACCAGCATCAGCATCATAACTAGGACCAGCATATGCAGCAACATAAGGGATCATCCGAGGATGAGATATCCTATAATACCACTGGATGTATCCCTCAACACACTCATGTGGATATGCAGATGGATGCAATCTAGCTCGAAGTGATCGTACAGAATTCCGGTACATACTCCATTCAACATCGACATCACGTGCAACAAGCATCGGTGGTGTAGGAGGAATGTGTTGAGTATACCCAAACTGCCGTATGCACCTCTCAGGTAAATACAGAACCATCGTGAAACACCAACGAATGTATCCTGTAAATAATGACACAGACTGAAATCGTGTCACAGCGTTCTGATCGTAATCTGGTGCCCAGATAATATCCGTATCCCTCAAAGCATCCAACTTTTGCCCTGTAATATGCCACATTCCCAGATGTTTGTTTTTGCCGTCCAACGAAACATCCGTGGCATCGAGGAAATATGCTCATCCATATCCCGTTTACAAATATCAGGGAAATGTTCATAAATCCAAGTCTGTAAATAATTGAAATGTAGTAAAATTATTAAGGTGATGAAATAATTAAAAAATAATGATAAGTATAATAAATATAATAGTACCTGAAATAAAGACAAATATCCTCCCATCTGTTTGGTTGCAGGCAATGTACTGTCTCTAAGATAGTCATATAGCACAACAAGTGCAGCCGGTCCCCATGCCCATTTACCACAACTATCCAGATCTTGAAACAGAAAGAGATATTTTGCAGATACAAGTGTAAAACTTTTATCCGCAAGAATGGTACATCCTACCAAATGAAGTAGATATGCCCTAGCTGCACAGTCATATCTTCCTTCATGAAGTTTCTTATAAAATACCTCTTTCAACCACTCAAAACTATACGAAGCCCCTCTGTTGGTCCTAGTCTCAGTGACAGCTTCATCATATGTAACCCCAAACAACTCAACAGCAGCAGCAATTGCCAAATCTTCATTGACATTTGCGGGAGGTGTGAAAAACTCTCCAGTACACGGGATGCTCAAAAGACCCCTGACGTCGTCAAGAGTAATAGTCATTTCACCGAATGGCAGGTGAAATGAACTAGTCTCTGCGTGCCATCTCTCAGCAAAAGCAGATATCATGTTACCATCAATCATATGCAAACTACATCTTCTCAGAGGACGTAATCCAGATATATTAATCCAATGATCTATTTGAGCAGGTAAATGATATCTAATATCAACAAATTTGTCTTGCTTTTTGCCATTGGAAACAACTTTCAAGGCACGTCTTTCCTGTTTAATTAAAAAATAACACAATTAAAAATATATTATAATCTTATACTACAAATAAATTATAATGTGTAATAAAATAACCTATACTACAAATATATTATAATATGTAATAAAATAAATTATTTACTAACCTGTCCATTCCACACATTAATTGCAATATGATGCTCATAATCTGTAAGGACAGAAAGATCATAAGGACCTCCAGGAAACATGGGTTCATCAGGCTGGTGCTGCTGACCATGTTCATCATCAAAATGTTGCTGCTGCTGGTCATATTCATCATAAAACTCATGATCGTGCTGGGGCTCCTCATCATGGGGCTGCTCATCCTGTTCTGCATCAAAACATAAGATTTTGCTGTGGCTGCTCATCCTGGGGCTGCTCGTCCTGAGGCGCATGCCTTTCCTCATTTCTCTTTCTCCTTTTTTCAACAGCAGCTCTCCTATTTGATTGTGTAGGATGTTGATATCAGTGACCTCGCAATAACAGAAAGTATATCAGTTTTCGTTACAAAATTAATCAGTATCAAGTGCACAGCGGAATTTAAATTTTGAGGCATGCAAAAGTTAGCAATATAGAAAGTTAAAGAGAGAGAGTTAGAGAAGAAGACACAGAAATTTATCCTGGTTCGGTTGTCCACAACAACCTACGTCCAGTCCTGAAAATCCAACCGGATTTCAGATTTTCTTCTCCTTCAATAAAAAGAATCAATTACAAAAGATTTTCCAGTTTCCTCCCTGAAACCTATCAATCTCTAATTATGTCTTTCCTATTGAATACCCTCTGATCCTTGTAGACACTCAGCAGCCTATCACAGAATCAAAGTACGACTCTTTCTTGTTGAGCCCTCTCAACCAAGAAAGTAGCCACCAGTTTCAAGCTGGCTTTTCTTGCGTCCTATTCCTTTCAAAGATTTATTACAGAATGAATAAAAGATTTAAAAACAAAAGAGTCTTCAATCTTTATGAATGTTGCTCCTCACGAATCTGTATACTCAAGGATTGTTCACGAGCACATTATCATTTCTCTTAGATTGTCAACAAAACATATTGAAATCTGTAATCACAATTATGAAGTTGTTAGTTTGTTGTTATGAACAGTTGAGAGCATTATGAGAAATTATGAAGGTTATGAATTGTTATGAAAAATTATATGAATAAAGATTGAAAGATAGTTTATATAGTTTCTGAAAAACCAACTACGAAATCGATTTCCCAATCGATTTTGTAAAGTTATAAAAGGTGCTAAATCGATTTGCCAATCGATTATCGCGAGTCTTGTTTTTCTTTAATCTTGAAACTATACAAGCTAATCGATTTACCAATCGATTCTTTAAAAGCAACACTTTTCAGTAGAACATGTCCAGACTTGTATAAATCGATTTCCTAATCGATTTCTGGGAAACTGTTTTAATAAAAGTAATTTCAATCGATTACTCAATCGATTTGCCAAATCTCAGAGTCGATGTATAAACATAGAGTCGATTTAGTCACAATCTCAAAGTTCACTGTGTTTTCAAAAAAATTTATTTCAATCGATTTGCCAATCGATTGTTTTCAAAACAGTGGCTCAGTTTTTTGATGTCAATCGATTTGTCAATCGATTGGATTCAAAACAGTGACTCAGTTATTTGATGTCAATCGATTTGCCAATCGATTGGATTCAAAACAGTGACTCAGTTTTAATGTCAATCGATTTGCCAATCGATTTAATTCAAAACAGTGACTCAGTTATTTGATGTCAATCGATTTGCCAATCGATTTAATTCAAAACAGTGACTCAGTTATTTGATGTCAATCGACTTGTCAATCGCTTTGGTAGCATGTTCCTGAAAAGTTCTTACCTGGTGTTTAGTTCAATCGATTTCCCAATCGATTGCAACCAAACTATATCAGAATTGAAAAACTCAACAATAGATTGTCCAATCGATTGTATTTTGTCACAGGTGAGGTTATTTTTCAAATGATAACTTTGTCAATCGATTTGCCAATCGATTCCCTCAGCACTGGAGTGCTACTGTGACTTATCCAATCGATTTACCAATCGATGTGTTACCATCAGGTTTAATTTGTGAAATGTTAAATCGATTTCCCAATCGATTACTCTCCAAATCAGAGTGCTGCTGACTTTGTGCAGTTTTTCATTTTTAATTAAGCTAATCGATTGCCTAATCGATTTCACATTTACAAACACTTAAGATTTCCTTACACCCTTGTTACGAAATCGATTTCCCAATCGATTTACACAGTCAGAATTCAACTTTTGTTGATTTCTTGTGTTCCAAGCAATTTGATCCAAGTGTGTAGGATTGGATTATGGTTCCTGAAATCTTGCTCAATTAAACTGTTAGATTTATCATGTATTGTATGAACATTGTTGAATTATTAATTATGCAAAAATTAGGAATCAAAAGATCAAAATCCAACAATCTCCCCCTTTTTGGCATAATTGACAATTCATACAATTGTAACTTGAGCATTTTCAGACATATTATTAACTTCATTTAATAGCATCATAAAATTATTGTTGTTAGATCAGATCAGAGCATATCAGATCATATCATACGAGCAGATCATATCAATACAACATATATTAATTAACAAGTGTCAGAGCATATATTTAAAATATCAGAAAAAAAAATATCAGAACATTATAGCATCAAGTTATAATTTTTCTCCCCCTTTGTCAGTTAAGGCAAAAAGGCAGAAAATAATTCCTCCCCCTATGTTAAAGAACATAAGCATTGGGGTTGAAACTATTTAACTTGTGTATCAGAGTAAAAAAAAATCAAAAACAATCATAGCAATTTATGAACATATCAAATGAATTCATAGAGATGGAATAAACTGTCATATGCATTAAACAAAATCACAAGAATACATCAAGACATGGCAAAACAGCACAGATCCTAAAACCTAATCTCCTAATCTAGGCTGGTCCTCACTATTATCTACGGAAGGGGTTGAGACCGCTGTATTACCCTCAGCAGGTGTCTCCTCTTCGTGAGTCTCAGGGTTAACGTAGGGGATCTGGGTTTGGTTCCTCAGCTGCTTGGCGACCAATGTCTGCAATGTCTTCAAATGACAACTTTGATACCTAAGTGAGTCTGAATCGCAGCCACATCCTGAGCAACCGTGTTCAAGGATGTTTGTAGAGTCTTCAACGATGCCTCCCAAACTGGACTGTGATTCGATCACCTTGCATTGTGTGCCATTTGAGCTTCAATAAATTCCAAAATCTTAACAACAAAAGCAGGAGTAGCAGGGACAGTTTCAGTTTGAGGTGGAGGTGGAGGTGGAGGCTGTGCTGGTTTCAGCTGCAGGCTGAGATCTTATCCAAATTCCTTGCACCCTTTTCAATTGCATCTGATTCACAATTGATTCTCCAAAAATCAGGGTGGTCTTGACAGATTCTTCATTTACCAAAGAAACCTTGAAGCGTTTGAGAATCTGGTGATCAGTTGCGGATAAGGTAGCATGAGCTTAGTCTGCGATGCTTCCAACATGTGCCTGAGCACTATCCAAGTCCAGCTCATCCTTAATTCCTTAGATAATCCCCATAGCAGTAGTATGTCCAACTTCTGGACTACTGCGTGATTTCCTGATCTTGGCACTAACATACGAGTCAAAGCATACATCAACATTCTATGTTAGACCTTCATTTGACCAATGGGCAGTGAAACCGATTCAACGAACCCATCGACCATCAGGTCTTTAACTGCTGTGTGTCTATCCATAGACTCTTCCCAACCTTGGTCAGCAGTGTCTGCTTCTGAACTTCCGTCAATGGACTTGCCGTAAAAAGGCAATCCTGATAAGGTAGAGAAATCGTCGAAAGACATAGCAATCTTCTTCCCTTTGACTTGAGCAGTGAAGCCTTCTTCAGTTAACTTTGAAAGATGAGTAGAATTCCCTGATCAGCCTAGGGTAAACAGTCAAGTGTAGACGAAAGAAAGTTCTCAAGTCCATGGAATCTGAGGTGATCCTGAAAAGTGAACTCGACATTATCAAAATAAGGAAAATCCATTGTCCTTGCTTCATGGATTTTTCTTTTTACGAAATCAGGTGATATGGAGGATTGAGGTTCCTTTTCTTTTGGTGCAGGGACCTTCTTTGCAGGGGGTGAAGAAATGGGTTCTTCTTTCGCTTTTGAGTAATCTCCTTCATTGCATCAGCCATTAAATTTCTCAGTGGGAGGTTCCTTACGTTTCTGATCTTATCTGGAATCGGAGCAGGAGCCTTTCCCTTGTCTTTAGCAAGAATCTTGTGGGTTGGAATCGGAACTCTCTTTGTTAGAGTTGGTGGGGGTGAAGGAGTTTCACTTGTTGATGATGAAGAAGGTGAAGGTGTATGTGGCTGGGTTTGTTTCACACGAGCCATGATCGCAAAACAAAAAGGATTGACTGTAGATAGAGTGTAGATAGAATGAACAAACTGATGAAGATGCAGAAAAGTGAAACAGATAGAGTGAAAAACTGAAAAAATCTGGAAAAATCTGGAAAAAATCTGAGAAACTGATGAAGAAATCGATTTTGTCCTTTACCTTTTTATACTTTTACCCTTGTCAATCGATTTCCAAATCGATTGGGTTTACCGTTACTCCGAATCCTTAATCGATTGAGTAATTATGATGTCCCAACGGCTAGTAAAAAGGTTCGCAACGGTCATAAACCAAATCGATGTCCAAATCGATTTTCCGTTTTACTTAATCGATGTCCAAATCGATTTGTCCCAAATTTCAATACTGAACATTGAATCAATCGATTTCCAAATCGATGCTCGGATTTTTACAAATATATTTTCAAAAAATCTGAAGTCTGGGCTAACCAAAATCGATTTCCAAATCGATTTTATAAACAGTTTTCATCAGGTAATCGATTTCCAACTCGATTTATCTGGAAAACTTCACTGATAAAAACCAGAACAAGAAAAAAACTTATATTTCACTAGGATCAATGATCCCTAGTTTCATCCTTATGTTCAAAAAAAGCTTTCTTTTGGTAATGCTTTCGTGAAGATATCTGCTAGCTGTTCTGTAGTGTTCACATATTCAAGTTTGATGACTCCATTCTGAAATTGGTCTCTTATGAAGTGGTGCTTTACCTCAATATGTTTTTGTCCTTGAGTGCATTACTGGGTTCTTTGTTATGCTGATAGCGCTTGTGTAATCACACATGATTGGCACTGTTCCCAAACGACACCGAAGTCCATTAAATGCTGTTTTCATCCACAGAATTTGAGCACAACAGCTCCCAGCTGCTATGTATTCAGCTTCTGCAGTAGACAATGCAATACTTGTTTGCTTCTTCTAAACAGGACACTAGAGAATTACCAAGCAGATGACAAGTTCCTGAAGTACTCTTTCTGTCAAGTTTACAACCAGCAAAGTCTGAGTCTGATAACCAACCAAAGTACATGTTGAACCTTTTGGATACCACAAACCAAGACTTTTAGTACCTACCAAGTATCTGAAAATTCTCTTTACTGCACTGAGGTGAGATTCCTTCGGATTCGATTGATACCAGTGCACACATACAAACGCTGAACATAAATATCTGGTCGGCTTGCTGTAAGGTAGAGCAGAGATCCAATCATACCACCAAATCTAGTTACATCTACAGGTTTACCTATCTCATCTCGGTCTAAGAAATTTCCTTGACTCATGGGTGTATCAATGGACTTAAAGTTTATCAAAGTTAAATTTCTTTATCAAATCAGAACAATATTTGGATTGACTAATGAAATGCCTTGCTTGCTTTGGTTAATTTGAAATCCCAAGAAATATGACAGTTCACCCATCATTGACATTTCAAATTTACCTTTCATTAAGTTTTTCAAATTCTTTGCAAAGGTTATCATTTGTTGATCCAAATATTATGTCATCAACATAAATTTGGACCAGCAAGATGTCACTTTCAGTAGTCTTTGTAAAGAGTGTCTTATCAACATTTTCCTCTTGAAAAAATTTTGTTGAATGAGGAAAGTGCTGAGTTTCTCATACCAAGCTCTTGGAGCTTGTTTCAACCCATAGAGGGCCTTTGAGAGTTTATACACATGATTAGGAAAATCTGGATTTTCAAAACCTGGTGTTTGACTCACAAAAACTTCCTCTTGTAGGTCTCCATTGAGAAATGCACTCTTCACATCCATTTGATATAGATTGAAGTCCATGATACATGCATAAGCCAATAAAATTCTTATGGCTTCTAGTCTAGCTACAGGGGCATAGGTTTCATCAAAATCTATTCCCTCCTCTTGACTATAACCCTTTGCAACTAATCTGGCCTTATTCCTAGTTATCACACCATTTCTCATCTAACTTATTTCTGAACACACCCACCTGGTAACCTATTACATGCTTACCCTCTGGCCTAGGTACTAAACTCCACACCTTGTTTCTCTCAAACTGGTTTTAACTCCTCTTGCATAGCAAGTATCCACTCACTATCTAAAAGGGCTTCCTTAATGTTCTTAGGTTCAATCTGAGACACAAGGCTGTGAGGTTACAGAACTCTCTAAGGTTTCCTCTAGTTGACACACCTCTAGAGATGTCACCTATGATGTTGTCTAAGGGGTGGTTTCTATTGAATCTCCATTCCTTAGGTAACTCACTGGTTTCTATAGGTTCTACAGGGTCTGCACTAGTTGGAGGATCAGCTATAGGTTGTTCTAGGGGTTCAGATTCTACAACATCATCCAAAATATCATTAACCTTAGAAGGAGTTTTGTTCAAGTTTTCTGTAAAAGATTCATCAAATTTTACATGAACTGACTCTTCTATGGTTTTTGTTCTTTTGTTGTAGATTCTATAGGCTTTACTAGTTTGGGAGTATCCTAGAAAGATTCCTTCATCTGCCTTAGGGTCAAACTTTCCTAGGTGTTCCTTGCCATTGTTCAAAACAAAGCACTTACAACCAAAGATTCTAAAGTAAGACAGGTTTGGTTTTCTACCCTTGTAAAGCTCATAGGGTGTTTTCTTAAGAAGTGGTCTAATCAGTACTCTATTCACAATATGAGTGGCTGTACTAATTGCATCTGCCCAAAAGTACTTAGGTAGGTTGGAGTCCTTAAGCATGGTCCTAGCTAACTCTTCTAGGGATCTATTTTTCCTCTCCACTACCCATTCTGCTGTGGTGTCCTAAGGGCTGAATAGATGTGGTTGATTCCATTTGATTCACAATAATTTTGAAAAAGATCATTTTGGAATTCACCTCCATGATCACTTTTTATTGAGACAATTTCAAATCATTCTCATTTTGTACTAAAGCAGCAAACTTTTTGAAAACAGAAAATGTGTCACTTTTATGAGCTAAAAAGTAAGTCCATGTGAATCTAGAATAATCATCAACCAGCACATATCCATACAGGGTTTCCACCTAAACTCTTAACTTGGGCAGGTCCAAAGAGGTCATGTGAACTAGTTGTAAAACTCTATTTGTTCTAACAAATCTATAGAGGGAAATGGAGTCTTAACAGTTTACTCTTCCTCACATGAATCACACAACCTATCCTTAGAAAACTTTCCTATTGGGGAGTCCTATTACTAGCTGTTTGCTAACAAGCTTATTCAAGTGATTAATATGAATATGAGCAATGCGTTTATGCCATAGCCATGTTTCATCTTGGTTTGATAACAAGCAACATACAGCACTTGGTACAGAATTGAAATCCAACATGTAAATGTTGTTAATTCTGTTACCAATCAGCTTTATGTTTTTGTCATCAATATGTTCAATAATGCATGATTGGGATGAGAAGCTTACTTGAAAGCCTTTATCACAAGCTGA
>PGTU02004111.1:0-16616 GCA_002896215.2 Cicer echinospermum
TTTGAATAAACTTGTCAGCAAACAGTTAGTCTTAGGTCTACCAAATAGGAAGTTTTCTAAAGATAGACTGTGTGATTCATGTGAGAAGAGTAAACTGGTTAAGACTCAATTTCCCTCTATAGACTTGGTTAGAACAAATAGAGTTTTGCAACTAGTTCACATGGACCTTTTTGGACCTGCCCAAGTTAAGAGTTTAGGTGGAAACCTGTATGGATATGTGCTGGTTGATGATTACTCAAGGTTCACATGGACTTATTTTTTGGCTCATAAAAGTGATACATTCTCAGTTTTTAAAAAAGTTTGCTGCTTTAGTTCAAAATGAGAATGATCTGAAAATTGTTTCAATAAAAAGTGATCATGGAGGTGAATTCCAAAATGATCATTTTCAAAATTATTGTGAACTACATGGAATCAACCACATATATTCTGCCCCTAGGACACCACAGCAGAATGGGGTAGTGGAGAGGAAAAATAGATCCCTAGAAGAGTTAGCTAGGACCATGCTTAAGGACTCCAACCTACCTAAGTACTTTTGGGCAGATGCAATTAGTACAGCCACTCATGTTGTAAATAGAGTTCTCATTAGGCCCCTGCTTAGGAAAACACCCTATGAGCTTTACAAGGGTAGAAAACCAAACCTTTCCTACTTTAGAATCTTTGGTTGTAAGTGCTTTGTGTTGAACAATGGCAAAGAACACCTAGGAAAGTTTGACCCTAAGGCAGATGAAGGTATCTTTTTAGGATATTCCCAAACTAGTAAGGCCTATAGAATCTACAACAAAAGAACAAAGACCATAGAAGAGTCAGTTCATGTAAAGTTTGATGAATTATTTACAGAAAACTTGAACAAAACTCCTTCTAAGGTTGATGACATTTTGGACGAAGTTGTAGAATCTGAACCACTAGAACAACCTATAGCTGACCCTCCAACTAGATCAGACCTTGTAGAACCTATAGAAACCAGTGAGTTGCCTAAGGAATGGAAGTTCAACAGAAACCACCCTTTAGACAACATTATAGGCGATATCTCTAAAGGTGTTGCAACTAGGAGAAGCCTTAGTCAGTTTTGTAACTTTACAGCCTTTGTATCTCAGATTGAACCTAAGAACATTAAGGAAGCCCTGTTAGATAGTGAGTGGATACTTGCTATGCAAGAGGAGTTAAACCAGTTTGAGAGAAACAAGGTGTGGAGTTTAGTACCTAGGCCAGAGGGTAAGCATGTCATAGGAACCAGATGGGTGTTCAGAAACAAGTTGGATGAGAATGGTGTGATAACAAGGAACAAAGCTAGATTAGTAGCAAAGGGTTATAGTCAAGAGGAGGGAATAGATTTTGATGAAACCTATGCCCCAGTAGCTAGACTAGAAGCCATAAGAATTTTATTGGCTTATGCTTGTATAATGGACTTTAATCTTTATCAAATGGATGTGAAAAGTGCCTTTCTCAATGGTGACCTTCAAGAGGAAGTTTTTGTTAGCCAAACACCTGGTTTTGAAAATCCTGATTTTCCTAATCATGTGTATAAGCTCTCAAAGGCCCTCTATGGGTTAAAACAAGCTCCAAGAGCTTGGTATGAGAAGCTCAGCAATTTCCTTATTCAACAAAACTTTTTAAGAGGAAATGTTGACAAGACCCTTTTCACAAAAACTACTGGAAATGATATCTTGCTTGTCCAAGTATATGTTGATGACATAATATTTGGATCTACTAATAATAAATTGTGCAAAGAATTTGAAAATTTGATGAAAGGTAAATTTGAAATGTCAATGATGGGTGAACTGTCATATTTCTTGGGATTTCAAATTAACCAAAGCAAGCAAGGCATTTTCATTAGTCAATCTAAATACTGTTCTGATTTGATAAAGAAATTTAACTTTGAAAATCTTAAGTCCATTGATACACCCATGAGTCAAGGAAATTTCTTAGACCGAGATGAGAAAGGTAAACCTGTAGATGTTACTAGATTTCGTGGTATGATTGGATCTCTGCTCTACCTTACAGCAAGCCGACCAGACATCATGTTCAGTGTTTGTATGTGTGCAAGGTATCAATCAAATCCAAAGGAATCTCACTTCAGTGCAGTTAAGAGAATTTTCAGATACTTGGTAGGAACTAAAAGTCTTGGATTGTGGTATCCAAAAGGATCAACATGTACATTGATTGGTTACTCAGATTCAGACTTTGCCGGTTGTAAACTCGACAGGAAAAGTACCTCAGGAACTTGTCATCTGCTTGGAAATTCTCTAGTGTCTTGGTTCAGTAAGAAGCAAACAAGCATTGCGTTATCTACTGCTAAAGCTGAATATATTGCAGCTGGGAGCTGTTGTGCTCAGATTCTGTGGATGAAACATCATTTATTGGACTTTGGTGTTGATTTGGGAACAGTACCTATCATGTGTGATAACACAAGTGCAATAAGTATAACCAAGAATCCAGTAATGCACTCCAGGACCAAACACATTGAAGTAAGACATCACTTTATAAGGGATCACTTTCAAAATGGAATTATTAAGCTTGAGTATGTTAACACTGCGGAACAGTTAGCTGACATCTTCACAAAAGCTTTGCCAAGAGAAAGTTTTCTGCATATAAGGATCAAACTAGGGATCATTGATCCTAGAGAAGTATGATTTTTTTTTATTCTGGTATTTTCAGTAATGTTTTCCAGTTAAATCGATTTGGAAATCGATTACCAGCATGGTAAATGGTTTATAAAATCGATTTGGGAATCGATTACTTTGGCCCAGACTTCAAAGTTCAGAAATTTTTTTTTAAACTTTCCCGAGCGTCGATTTGGAAATCGACTAGTTCAGTATTCAACATTAAGACAATCGATTTGGACATCGATTAAGTAAAACTGGAACTCGATTTGAACATCGATTTGAAATATGACCGTTATGATTTTTTTTAGCCGTTGAACACAATCATTACTGAATCGATTGAGGATTCCCAGCAACGGTAACCTAATCGATTTGGAAATCGATTTACAAGGTTAAGAGTATAAGTAGGAACAGTTCTAAATCGATTTCTGCATTGCATTTTCCAGACCTTCACTGATTTTTTTTTGCTTAATTCTTCTGTCTCTGCATCTGTTAGTACATTCAATCTACATTCTACCTACATTTAATCTACATCAAGCTACGAGTATGGCACGCGTGAAACAAACCCAGGCCCGTACTCCTTCACCTTCATCTTCTTCTACAAGTGAAACACCTTCACCCCCACCCACTCTAACAAAGAGAGTACCAATACCCACTCATAAAATTCTTGCCAAAGACAAGGGCAAGGCTCCTGCACCCATCCAAGAGAAGACTAAGAAACGTAAGGAACCCCCAACAGAAAAACTCATGGCTGATGCCATGAAGGAAATCTCTCAAAAGAGGAAGAAGAAACCTATATCTTCACCCCCTCCCAAGAAAGTCCTTGCACCAAAGGAAAAGGAGGCACAACCCTCTATACCAACAGACTTTGTAAAGAGAAAAATCCATGAGGCGAGAACTATGGATTTTGCATACTTTGATAATGTTGAATTCACGTTTCAGAATCATCTCAGATTTCATGGACTTGAGAGCTTTCTTTCATCTACACTTGATAGTTACCCAAGGCTGATAAGGGAATTTTACTCTACTTTCAAGTTGACTGAAGAAGGGTTTACTGCTCAAGTTAAAGGAAAAAGGATTGCTATGTCCTTTGATGATTTCTCTACCTTGTCAGGATTGCCATTTTACGGCAAGTCTATCGATGGCAGTTCGGAAGCTGATACGGCTGACGAAGGTTGGGAAGAATCTATTGACAGGCATGCAGCAGTAAAGGACCTGATGATTGATGGTTTTGTGGAAACCATTTCTTTACCAATCGGTCAAATGAAGGTCCAACATCGGATGTTGATGTACACTCTGACCAGAATGCTTGTACCTCGTTCAGGCAACCATGCAGTAGTTCAGAAACTGGACATACTACTGTTATGGGGCTTATCAAAGGAGCTCAGGATGAGCTGGACTTGGATTGTCTAAGCACCAATGCTGGATGAGCTCTCAGAGAAGCTATTACCTTATCCACACGATCACAGTTCTTAAGTCTCAAGGTTTCATGGCAAATGAAGAATCTGCAAAGACCACTCTAGTTTGGACAATCAATGTAATATCAAATGCATTGAAAAGGTTAACACAATTGTAAGATCAGCTGCTATTGAACAGCACACCTCAGCACAACCTCAAGCTCAACCTGCAACTCACCAGCACTCCTTATTTTGTTGCCAAAAATGAATCTTGAAGCTCAAATGGCACATCCAAGGAGCTAGAATCACATCCAGATGGAAGAAAATTTAAGACCTGCAGGATGCTTGATTGGTTTTTCAGGATGTGATGGATGCGGTCAAGCACACTTAGCATCAGCTTCGTTGAGTAATCGCAGAAATGGTCTCAAGCGCAGAAGAACCGGACCTAGGATCCCCTAGATCACCCTGAGACTCACGTTGAGGAGACACCTGCTGAGGGTAATACAACGGTCTCAACCTCTCCCGTAGATAATAGTGAGGACCAGCCTAGACTAGGAGATTAGGAGTTTTAGGATCTGTGCTGTTTTGCTATGACTTGTTGTACTCATTTGATCTATACTGAATTTAAACGTTTATTCCATTTCTCTCTGAATTCATTTATCTTAATCATTTGATATGCTCATTAACTGCTATGATTGTCTTTGATCTGATACACATGAATTTCATTGCTCTGATATACAATGTTATATGATTTCAACCCCAATGCTTATGTTCTTTAACATAGGGGGATGAATTGTTTTCTGCCTTTTTGCCTTAACTGACAAAGGGGGAGAAAAATTATAACTTGATAATGCTTGTTGTTGCATTGTTTTTACACACTGATGATTTTTCTATGATACCTGATAATGAATTATTAATAATGTAATAAATAATGTAATAATACTCTGTTTTTGATAAATAGCAGTTATGTACGTTATGCTCTGATCTGATACACTGTTATGATCCAATAAGACAATATATGATGCTTGAAATGTTGTTAATGTTATGTGTTGAAATGGCTCAAGTTAAATTGTAGTGATTGTCACTTATGCAAAAAAGGGGAGATTGTTGACGTTTAGTCCTCTTAATTCCTAGTTTTACATAATTAACAAACATACAATGTCATACATCATATGATAAATTAACATTTTGAATTGAGCAAATTCAGGAACAAACAATCCAATCCACACACTTGAAACAATGCTTGGAACAGCAAGAAATCAACAAAGTGAATTTTGACTGAGTAAAATCGATTGGAAATCGATTTCATAACAAGGTGTAAGGAAACATAACTGTGTGATTTATAATCGATTGGGCAATCGACTGACACAATTAGAAATGAAAAATGCACAGTCAGTGGCACCCTGTTTCACAGGCTAATCGATGACAAATCGATTGTACACTTCACAAAGTAAAACCTGATTGAAACAATCGATTGCGGAAATCGATTGTACAAAGCACAGTGACACTCCAGTTTTGAGGTAACTCGATTGGGCAAATCGATGCTTAAGTTACTATTTGCAAAAATAACTTCACCTGTGCACACAACAATCGATTGGACAATCTATTTGTGAAAATTTCAATCATGTTAATTGGTTGCAATCGATTTGGAAATCGATTGAACTAAACATCTTGGTAAGAACTTTTCAGGAAATACACAAAATGGATTGGCACGTCGATTAACATCAAAATAGCTGAGTCACTATCTTTACACACATTATTGGCAAATCGATTGAAAGAAACTTTTTTGAAATCACAGTGAACTTTGAGCTTGTGACCAAATCGATTCTGAGTATTTGGAAATCGATTATGTGACTTAGTAATCATTAGGTAATCGATTGAGTGACTTTATCATTGAACAAAACAATCTAACATCGATTACACAATCGAATCATATAAGTCTGCACATAATTTACGAAAAGTGTTTTAAAATAATCGATTGCGTAATCAGTTAGTTTATGTAGTTTCAAGATTGAAAGAAAAACAGACTCGCGATAATCGATGCAAATCGATAGGCATGTAGTTAACTTTAATAAATCGATTGGTAAATCGAATTTAGTAATTGTTCTTCAGAAAACTATATAAACTGTCTTTCATCTTTTCTAAAACAACTTTTAAAACTTTGATAAAACAAATCTCCAATACATTTTTCTAAACCAATCTGATACTGCTTTTCAATCAAGACCAAAAATTATCCATAATCATTGAGAGAGCTGAAAAAAGATCTTGAGAGAAAAGACAATGTCTCGTGAACAATCCTTGAAATATCCAGATTCGTGAAAGTCACATGATCAAGATTGAAGACTATCTTTTTGTTCTTCTTTTATTCAGTTTCTGTAATAATACTTTTGAAGAAGAAACGAACGAGAAGCCAGCTTGAAACTGGGGCTACCTTCTTGGTGTGATGAAGCTCAACAAGAAGGAGTCGTACTTTGATTTTGTGTTAGACTGCTGAGTGTCTACAAGGATCAGAGGGTGATCAATAGGAAAGAGATCATTAGAGATAGATAGGTTTCGAGGATGAAACTGGACAATCTGTAATCGATTCTTTCTATTGGAGAAGAAAATCTGAAATCCGATTGGATTGTCAGGACTGCATGTAGGTTGTCTCGTTGACAACTGAACCAGGATAAATTCTTGGTGCAATCTTCTCTAACCCTTAACTCCTTTAATATTTTATCTTGCAATATTTGTATGTGTGATTAATATTAGATGCATGTTAAACATATTCTGTGTTAGGTAATATTGTTTAAATTGGAAGTTTGACTCGCATGCATCTTGGTTAATCTCTTATGCATCTACTTGTAATTGCTAATCTTGTATGCCGCAATTTAATTCCGCTGTGTGTATGAAATTGAGATAATTTCTTAAAGAACTGATACATTCCGATTATTTCGAGGTCATAATAAATCAACCATTAATCAAGTGCTATGCCAAAAATCTAGGAACAAGTATTGAATAAAGTAAAAAAATATGTCAAATGTACCAAGTTGTTAATAATGTGTGCTGTAAAATCACAACGTTATGAATAACGAGCACAATTGAAAAGCAAAAATGTACGTTTTTTGATCTACCATATTGGAAGATAATTTCTTTGACAACGTATTAAATATTGCGATGAATGTGAAAGGGAAAACAAAAAGATAATCACAAAGCTAGAAAAGACAGTATAATATTGCAGACGACCATATATGTTGTTTTGGAAACAAAGACAAAAATCTAAAAGCCAGGCAAATTACACTTTATCTGCTGAAAGAAGCCAAATTTTGTTAACGTTGAATCAAGAGTGAAGGACGCTTGCGGTATGTCTAATTGGCAAGATTGTTGATGTAGAAAATGGGAGGATGCATGGGATGAAAAGTCATGATTGTCATAATTTTTAGAGTGTTTACTCTATTGCCTTAGTGCTTATGAAACATGATTGAACCACTTATGCTCTGTTCTGCAATGCTCATCAACGAAGATCTCATCAGATGAAAATGACATTTCGATGATTCTATGTAAGTTGAGAAAGTATTCCCTCATAGGTGGAGAAAGTACTCCCTGTAGTTTTTTAAATTCCATGGAGCATCTATCGGTGCATCTTGTAAGTGAAGCTAGGCTTTGGTGGACCAGTCATATAGATGGTGTATCCATGAAATGTGAAATATATATAATATAAGTATTATAATAATATATACACACACACACATGAGCTTATTGTACATCTCATTTATATTATAGTCCATGGTTATTCAAAACGGTCGGTAAAAAATAAATTCTAGAGTTGAGAGCTCAATTTGTTCATCTTACCTACACCGTGAAACAACACACTTTTGTTCTCATTATTTCAAAACGAAACTTTTCACCAATGAACGAAGAAAATGATATTGAAAGTGTTATACGTCACACACATGCTGTATTAGTTTTGTTTGTCTGATCATCATGCTGTAGGATCTTCTAATTTGTTGGCTAAGTAAACAAGTATTTAATGCAGCACATGTTCATGTTTTGATAACTTCCACTGACGTTAAATTATACATTGAGTATGTTTTAAATCCTCCTTGATCTTTAAGTATATATTTAAATGATATTGACCATACGTAGTATTTTAATTTTAATAAAACAACATATGTCATCGACCAGGTAAATCTTTAACTACAAGACAATCTTTGTTGATATACATTCAAATTTCCAATCATGGTTTCAACAACAAGTACATCTCGAAGAACTAATGCTATCAACATCCAGTTGCGACACTTATTTATGAGCCCGAGTAGAAGTTTCAAAGAATGCACACCTATTATTTTGTTAGTAGATACAAATTCACATGAACCTCTGTCTGAAGGAAAAGAAACATTAACAGTGGAGTTGTATGAAAAGTGTGTCTGATAGTGGTGTAGTAGAAGACTCTACGACATAATAAACATATTTACAAATTTTACTATACCTTCCAGATTTTATGAATTTTGGTGTCTTAAGGGTTTATCCATCTGAGTAGAGGAACTAAAATTAATTTATATCTAACATGAGATATTCGTTTGAGCAAAATATCAACTGTGATCCATTTGTCATTCCATAATGTAAAGACAAGTGTATTATGTCCTTATTCATCAACAATCAAAGCAAATAAGTTGGTGTTCTGCAATCCAAACAAGACCAACGAGTGGCACGTATGAGATGAAGCAGATCAATTCAAGAAGTTGCATATCAATGGATGAAATGTAATTGATCATGTGATTGAGATGAGACTAGTAGTCAACTTTGTCAGAGTCAACATTGGAAAAAGTGATGAACAAAATGAGATTAGTCACGACTGAAAGACAATTAATGAATTACGAAACGGTGTATATGTACATATATTTATTATATGTAATGTGATTAGTGCAATTCAATTGAATATATATATTGTACATACATATATATGTATGGATATGGATATATATATATATATATATATATATATATATATATATATATTATATATATAGCTTCAATATCAGGAGTAGGAGGATCAGGAGGAACGAGAACGACTGGCAATTAACGAGGATATATCCAAAACATCATGTGTGGTAAGAAAAAAAGTTGTTAACCACGTCTTATTAACGACCCATCTCTCATGCCTATGCCCGAAGACTGGTACTATGTGGATTATTCCCCTACATCCTGAAGCCCCTATAAGTCTTATATCATAGACGAAATAAGAACGGGAGTGTTGATTGCTACAATTGCTAGTCATGATTCCAGAAGGAGATGGGTAGTAAATTATTTTAAATTATGTATGTTGATGACTCTTCAATCATATGCATATTCCCACCTTATTTTAGTCTTAAGTTTATCCTCAATCATTAGTTAAATTAAGGATTTATTTGATATATTTTGTGATTTATTGTTCAATGAGATAATAAAATGTTGTGTTTATTTTAGTGGTTAAGTAGGAAATTTTCATATTTTACATTGCGTTGTGTTTTGGTGCAGTGCTGAATTTTGGTGAGAAATCACATGACATTGTAGAGTATTTCAGCCCATATCTGAGTAGTAGATTTCCAATTGGAGTCAAACCAAGTGCAAATAAAGCTACGCTCCATAGCTACAACTTCATGAGACACTAGAACCAAAATCAGACTCAAAAGAGACGCAAAATGCCAATACACGTGCGAACAAAAATGTTGAGTGCTTGGAGCGCGCCAGACGCGCGTTTTCACCATCAACACTGCCCAGACGCGCCTAGAGCGCGTTCCGGGCGCCTGGGCGGCGCGACACGCACCAGCAACCATAAAACGCAATTTTTTTACTGTTTTAAGGATCTAATTTCACTCTTGGGAATGAGGAACTTGTGCCCTAGGCATAAAAACTCAAAGACGGTCGTTTTCTAACATCATTGGAGCAGTTTATCAAGAATCATTCATCAATCTTCTTGTAATTCTTTTCTAATCTGCGTATCTTTTTTATCTATGTCATGAGTAACTAACCCTATTGTTAGGGATGAGTGTTAACAAGATAAACCCTTATTTATGATTTGATTTCTATTATATGAAAGAGTTTATTGAATTATTTTTCTCATCTCTGTGCTTAATGCTTTTTAATGCTTGATCAACATTAAAAATTCTACGATTTGTTTATTTTGAAACGGCGAAGTGGACTTTATGAATTCTTGAGATGAGAAATTCATATTTGTAGTCTAACATAGGTGCATGTCATGAAACCAATTAAATAGTTGCAAAGCAATAATTTACAAGAGAATTTTTCTATACGTAATCCTTAATCTAATCGTAAAGTCTACTAAGAATTAGGGTTACTTTGAATTAAATGGTTTTGTCACTAAGACATTAGGCAAGGAATAATAAAGAGAATTCGGTAATAATTCAACAAGGATTCAATAACTAGAATCAAATTAGACACCAGGTTGGATTCGAAGTGAAACTCATCCCTGACATTTTTCTCAATTTATAAAGGATCAATTTTACTACTGTTGTCAATTTTAAATATTATTTCAATCAACTTGGGAACTTTTTGTTCAATTTTAGTAACTAAATATAATTTAATAGTAAAACGCAATCATTGAGTTCGACACTCGGTACTACCGTTTTATTATTACTTGCAACGATTTAGTACACTTGCTGAAACGCTATCAAGTTTTTGGCGCTGTTGTCGGGGATTGCCATATCACTATTGAATTTAATTTATTTACTTAATTGAAATTTTTTGCTCTGCAATAAAATTTCTTCTTTTATTTTATTTCAAGAAGAAAAAAAAATTTTGTTTTAAAACTTTTTTGTTTTTACTTAATTATTTATTTATTTTTTCTTTATTTAAACTCTTCATTACTCACAATCTGTCTAACCTTGTATGCGAGGCCAGTCCTCAGCTGAACTTATCTTTGATCCAGAAATCGAAAAAAACAGCGAAGGCACATCGAAAGGTGGCTCGAAAAAGGAGACAAAGGGAAAGACATTTAGTTGTGGAAGAAGAGGTTTTGGGTGATTCCGTCTTAGTTACTGAGATGGCCGATCCACCACTACCAGAACGTACTCTCGGCGAGTATGGGAATCGGAATAGAAATCATGCTCGATTACCCATCCATAACCAACCGGTTACAGTCAACAAGTTTGAAATAAGTCTCGCTCTATACCGAGAGTTGAAGGAGATTCATTTTTCCGGTAGACATAACGAAGACGCCAATAGACATCTCACAAATTTCTTTGAATTATGTGAAACAGTGAAGGTGGATGGTTTGTCTGAGGAAGGCAAGAGAAATGAATGTTTCCATTTTCATTAACAGAAGATGATAAAGAGTGGCTTAATTCCTTCCTGCTACAACATCACCACATGGGATGTCCTTAGATAATTTCTTGGAACAGTACTTTCCCCCAGCTATGTTGATAGAAATAAGGCAAGAGATTTCCATTAACCAAACAGAATAGAGAGAGAATCTCTTCGTGACACATACAGGAATCAGAAACTTACTGCAGATGTCCTAATCATGCTTATACGACACTGGCCCCAATGCAAATATTTTGCAATGGTTTGAGACCGAGCACTAGAATTATGTGGAGCCACAACATGTGGTTCTTTGAATTACAAAACTGCAACAGAAGCACGGAAGATTATTGGAGACATCGCATCAAATGAACAAATATGTGTATGACATAGTGGTCGATCAACAAGTGTGTATTGAGTGAATTATGAATGATTGGTCCCAGGCAGGTTATTCGAAACAGATAAGAGATGTTATTGCCACTGAGATAAAGAAAGGAATAGCAGCTCTAAATATACAATCCCCGGTAGCCCCTGTCAAATTACTAAAGTAGATTAACTGTAACCTTTGTGGAGGAGCTCATAAAACTGGAGCCTGTGAAACACTGAATGACAATGAGTTAGAAGAACTAGAACAGATGAATTTTGTTAGTAATAGTGGGAGGCAGAATAACCCTTACTCTAGTACGTACAACCCTAGTTGGAGAAATCATCCAAAATTTTCCTAGAGAGACCAGCAAGGTGGTTCTCAGGGTCAACAAGGAGCTCAAAAGAACCAATTTCCACTTAGAAAGGCTGCTTGGGAGAGTGCTATGGAGAAATTAGTGACAACCACAAATTCTTTCATTGAAGAGTCAAGAGCTATCAAGAAAAGTCACTCTGCATCCATAAAGAATCTGGAAACTCAAGTGGGTCAACTTGCTCAACAAATGGCACAAAGAACGGCTGAAAATTTGCCTAGTGACACGGTTCCGAATCCACGAAATAATGTCAATGTCATGACAACAAGGAGTGGCAAGGTAAGTGAACAAGTACTGCTTAAAGTCAAACAAAGTGTAAGTACTTCAAGTTCGACCCACTCAGAAGAAACAGTCACACCGACCTTAGTGGAGGAGCACACCACTCTTGAAAAGGAGGAAGAACCTGTAGTACAAAAAAGGGAACCACTGCCAAAACCAAAAATTCGACTTCCGTTTCCTCAAAGGTTAAAAAAGGAAGATACATAAAAACAATTCAGTAAGTTCCTTGATGTTTTTAAAAAATTACAGATTAACATTCCTTTTGCAGAGGCTTTAGAACAGATGCCAACATACGCCAAGTTCATGAAGGAGATTCTATCGAAGAAAAGAAAAATTGGCGGTGAAACAATGATGCTTACGGAAGAATGTAGTGCTATACTACAGAGAAAACTGCCGCCAAAGCTCAAGGATCCTGGAAGCTTCTCAATCCCGTGCGCTATTGGAAATAGAACTTTTGGGAAGGCGTTGTGTAATCTTGGGGCTAGTGTGAGCCTTATGCCCCTTTCTATATACAAAAAATTGGGCATTGGAAAAGTCAAAGACACACAACTTATGCTACAATTTGCGGATCGCTCAATGAAAGACCCCTATGGAGTGGTGGAAGATGTGTTGGTTAAAGTGGACAAGTTTATTTTTCCAGTGGATTTCGTGGTACTAGACATGGAGGAAGACAATGACATTCCTTTGATTTTGGAAAGACCGTTCTTAGAAATAGGGCGAGCTATGATTGATGTAGCAGATGGCACCTTAACCTTAAAAGTAAATAAGGAAACCGTCACTTTTAACATTCTAAAAGCCATGGAACACTCAAAAGAAAGAGAATGGTGCAATCGAATCGAAATCTTAGATGAGATAGTCAACGAAGAAATAGAGCATCAAACACCCAATTTGTCGTTAGAAAGAGTGTTATGCCTACCCCAAGATGTTGTCAAAGAAAGTGAAGATCCAAAGATGAAAGAGGTTTTGGCATGCTGGAGGTATCACCATCATACTCCCCCATTGTTCTACAAGATGAGGAGTTGAAAGAAATGAAGGTAAGCCCTCAGAGAAAAGACCACCACCTGATTGAACTCAAGCAGTTGCCTCTCATTTGAAATTTGTAGTCCTAGCATGAAGAAGATAAGGAATCCAGCCATAATTAGTGAGCTGAGTGAATTTGCAGAAGAAAGTTGTTGAGAGTTCTACGGAAGCATAAAGGCCATCGGCTTGTCCATTGAGACTTGAAGGAAATAAGTCCGACCTTTGTATGCACAAATCCTAATGAGGACAATCACAACCGGTAGTACAACCACAAAGGAGAGACTGAATCCGGCAATGGAAAGAAGTATTAGAAAAAAGTGTAAAGCTCCTAGAAGCCGTCTCATTTACCTCCATTCAGACAGCCCTTGGTGAGTCCCGTCCAAGTTGTACCTAAAAAGGGTGGAACGACCGTGATTCACAAAAGAAAAGAATGAGCTGATTCCTACACGAACGGTTATAGGATGGAGAGTGTGTATTGACTATAGAAGGTTCAACAGCGCTACGAGGAAGGATCATTTCCCACTCCCTTTCATTGATCAGATGTTGTAGCTGCTAGCCGGACATGAGTATTACTGCTTCCTAGATGGCTATTCGGGATACAATCAGATAGTTGTGGCATCCAAGAATCAAGAGAAAACTGCATTCACATGTCCGTATGGGGTGTCTGCATATCGGCGAATGTCGTTTGGGCTGTGCAATGCACCTGCCACATTCGAAAGGTGCATGATGTCCATATTCTCCGATATGATTGAAAAACATATCGAAGTATTTATGGACGACTTTTCTGTCTTTGGTTCATCTTTTGATAATTGTTTGAGTAGTTTGTCTCTTGTATTAGAAAGGTGTGAAAAATCCAACTTGGTCCTAAATTGGGAAAAATGTCATTTTATGGTACGACAAGGGGATTGAGGTAGACAAGGCCAAAGTTGAAGTTATTGAAAAACTCCCCCCTCCTACCAACGAAAAAGGCATTAGAAGCTTTTTAGGCCATGCTGGATTTTATAGAAGATTTATAAAAGATTTTTCAAAAATTGTAAAACCACTCACAAATCTACTTGTGAAGGACACACCCTTCAAATTCAATGAGGATTGTTTGCATGCTTTTAACAGTTCCCATTATCACTACACTTGACTGGTCACTACCTTTTGAAATCATGTGTGATGCAAGTGACAGTGCTATTGGGGCAGTCCTGGGACAAAGAAAAGATAAAATGTTGCATGTAATCTACTATGCTAGCCATGTTTTAAATCAGGCCCAACACATTTATGCCACAACTGAAAAAGAATTATTAGCTGTAGTTTATGCTTTTGATAAACTTCGATCTTATATACTAGGATCGAAAGTTATTGTTTACACTGATCATGCTGCCTTGAGGTATTTGTTTACTAAGCAGGAATCGAAACCAAGATTACTTAAATGGATTATACTACTACAAGAATTCGACATTGAGATCCGAGATAAGAAGGGATCAGAGAATACTGTAGTAGACCACCTATCTCGATTGGAGAATTTCGAGGAGGATGAGGACATTAGACCAATTCGAGACCAGTTTTCCGATGAACACATCTTCGATATAGTCATGGCACCTTGGTTCGCCGACTTTGCTAATTTTAAGGTAGGTGAGACAATTCCATCTGATGTCACGTACCAACAACGAAAGAAGTTTATCCACGATGCCAAATTCTATGTATGGGATGAACCCTTCCTGTACAAAAGAGGAGTGGATGGTTTACGGCGAAGGTGTGTGCCCGAGGAGGAGCAAGAAAAGGTATTGTGGCACTGCCACGACTCTAATTATGGGGGTCATTTCAGCGGTGATCGACATGCAGCAAGAGTTCTCCAATCGGGATTATTTTGGCCTTCATTGTTCAAAGATGCATTCAACTACGAGAAGAAGTGTGATCGATGCCAGCGCACTGGTAATATTTCAAAACGGGATGAGATGCCGCAAAATCCTATATTAGAAGTAGAAGTGTTCGACGTGTGGGGTATTGACTTCATGGGTCCATTCCCATCCTCATATAAAAAAGTATATATTTTGGTGGTGGTAGATTATGTCTCCAAATGGGTTGAAGCAGTTGCGACTCAAACTAATGATTCAAAACAGGTCATCACATTTCTCAAGAAGAACATATTTGCCCGTTTTGGCATACCTCGAGCTTTGATTAGTGACGAGGGCACTCACTTTCTAAACTGAAAAAATGGAATACCTTCTGAGGAAATATAATGTGCGTCATAGGGTGGCAACTCCATATCACCCACAAACCAGTGGGCAAGTTGAAGTATCCAACAGGCAGCTCAAGCAAATTCTTGAAAAAACAGTGAATGCCTCACGAAAAGATTGGTCAACGAAACTTGATGATGCACTTTGGGCCTACCGAACAGCTTTTAAAACCTCCCTTGGTATGTCGCCGTATCAAATCGTGTATGGTAAAGCCTGTCATTTGCCGCTCGAACTGGAGCATCGAGCATTTTGGGCGACGAAATACTTGAATTTTGACTTAGTTAAGGCAGGCGAATCAAGAATTCTGCAGCTTCACGAGTTAGAGGAGTTCCGGAATTTCGCATATGGGAACACTAAAATATATAAAGAAAAAACCAAGAAATGGCATGACAACAAAATTAAAGTCAAGGAATTCCAATAGGGAGAACTGGTTCTTCTATTCAACTCAAGATTGAAGTTGTTCCTAGGAAAACTAAAGTCAAGATGGTCGGGCCCCTTCAAGATAATCAAGGTATTTCCATACAGCTCCAAGTGTGGAGTTGAAAGACACACACTCAAATCAGAACTTTAAGGTGAATGGACAAAGGCTCAAATCTTATTTAGGGGCAGAGTCAAAACCTATGATGGAGTCCATCCATCTGATCAACACTTGAAGGGTGGAATGTCAAGCTCAAGACACTAAACGAGCGCTTATTAGGAGGCAACCCAATTTTATATCCTTTGCACCGTATTTATTTATTGCATTTCAGATTTATTTTACTCTATTTAGTTCCAATTTGAGTCTCTAATTGCTAGTTCTCTTAGTTTTGATGTTTGGTATGAGCAAGGAATCAAAAAGATGTGTTGAGAAGCGATTGTACATCTCCAAATGACAGAACGCGCGCCTGAAGCGCACCCAAGCGCGCCTGAAGCGTTTTTTCCAGGTGTTGCTACTGTCAATGCACGCCTGAAGCGCTTTTTCCAGTATTTGCTACTGTAACAGCGCGCCTGAAGCGCGCCCAAGCGCTTTTCACGACTATGTTTTTAAAACCCCTATCTTCTCACATAAAACTCCCCTTCTTCATTATCACTCTCCAACCC
>PGTU02004112.1:0-12056 GCA_002896215.2 Cicer echinospermum
AATATTCATAAATTATATCTGTTAATGACTAAGGCATATTTCTTGAATCAATACTCTTTAGGATTATTTAGTTTTATGTAAAAATTATTTAAAAATGGGAATATTTTCTTAAATGAAATAATACTCTATTACGAACTAATTTAACATCATCTAAAATACGAAAGTAAATGAATCAAAAGATGCTGCACTAAAGTTTAATAAAAATAACAAACTAATAATAATAGTAATAATGATAGTTTAATATTAAAATATAGTACATAATTGAATACATAGGATAAATTTACTAAAAATTAAAAAAATATGTACCAAAATAAAAGTCTAACAATTTAATTTAACCTGAGAAAAATTAAACAATTAAAATATGTTATTCACACCTTATCAATTTCAACACTACATAAAAATTGCACTTAATTTTCTCAGACAAATCGTTCAACAAGTGTTGACTATTATCTTAAAGAAATTTACCCTTACCGCTCATATCTATATCTATACCCATAATTTATGAAAATGTCATTTATACCTTTTTTTTTAACTATTTTATCAATTTAAAGTTACTTTATTTGTAAATCATTTTATCTTTTTCGGTAGATAAAAGTTTTTACGGTAACTTTCGAAAAACTTTTTTGAAGCATTCTGGTACACATTATTTTTTGAACAATGTTTTTCAAGTTTATGGTACAAAAAATTTATTACCAGAAACTTTATTGGATAGATTTCCAATACATAAGGTGTTTCTGGAAAACTTTCTAAAAAAGACTTCTGGTACACACAATTTTTAAAATAATAAATACCATAAATAATACACCATAAATATTTCGTTAATAATAATATACCATAAATAATTAATAATTAATAATTAATACACCATTAAATAATGAATACACTATAAATAATGAATACACCGTAATAATTAATACAACATAATTAATAATTAATAATTAATACACACCATTAAATCGTCGTCGTTGTCGGAAATATTAAGCCTCAAGTTTCCCAGAACAAGCCTCAGTTCCGGAGAAGTTCAAAAAAGTTTTCCAGAAGAGTGTTCTGTGCCGGAGAACTTCAAAAAATGTTTTCGGAAGGAGGCTTCTAACCAGAGAACTTAAAAAAATGTTTTCCGGAAGAGGCTTCTGTAACACAGAAGACTCAAACAAGTTTTCCAGAGTGTATCTTTGTACCAGACAAACTTGTATTCAATTCTCCGGAAGGTTAGAAATAAAAAACTCATTCTTGAGTTCCGGAAAGCTTGAAATGAAAAGGGTTACTTTTTTGAAGTTTATTATTTAAACGAGGGTAAAAACGTCCTTTCATTCCTGATTTTGGGTATAGGCATAATTAAGGGGTATGGGGTAAAATTCTCTTATCTTAAATAGAACAAAAAATCTTTGAGCTACACAAAAGGTAAATATTGATGATGGTTGTTTGATGAGGTAGGGCCTAAGGTCTGACTATATTTATGTTCTGACCTGACTTGTTTAATAAAAAGGTTAGATTCAGTTTTTTTTTTAAAAAGCCTATTAATTTAAATAGATCAGACTCAGACTTACAAAAAAAATCTATTAGACGTGATAGACCAACTATTTATATATATATATATATAATTATTTCACTTTTTATTTTTTATTATTTTTTATGATTATTGTTTTGTTATTTTAAATTTGCTAATTATGAGTTCATTTGTTTGTTTTAAATTTTTTATAATTAATATCCATATTTCAAAAAATATATAAATTTTTCTCTAAGTCCATATCAGATACTAGTATAATAAGAAAAATAGAAAAACAAATTGTTGGCATAATTCTAATTCTCTATTTGATTTAAATATTATATTTAGTTATCTAATAAGTGACATGATGATAGATATCAGTAATGATAAATAAGAAAAAATAGAAAACAAATTTGTTGGCCTAATTCTAAATTATATCTCTCTATTTAATTTAAATATTAATTTTTAATTATCTAATAGTTGACATGGGATAGATATCATAGATTTCATTAAAAAAAAAATTTCAATAATGATACAATGTTTAATTCATTTGACGATATTATGGAGAAATAACCGTTATCACAATAATTGAGGACCAATGAGTGTCGAATAATTGATATTTATAATATTGTAATTTTTAACTTATGACAAAATGAATAGTTCCACAAATATTATATGAAAATAATGTAATAAAATTTGTGTCTAAAATATATTGCATAAGAAAAAGGAAGAGTGTTTGTTAGATGTGCCACATAAGATTTTTTTTTTTTTTGATGTGGCAATATTTGAATGAGGTGACACACATATTTATTGTAGGAGTCTATTTAATATATAATAGATATAGATATAGATTATGGAGAAAATAACTGTTATCATAATAATCGAGGAGCAATGAGTGTCAAATAATTGATATTGATTATATTGTATTTTGTAACTTATGACACATGATAGTTCCACAAAATATCATATGAAATAAATGTAATATAAATTCGTGCTAAAAACAAATTGCAAAAAGAAAGAGGACCTCACCCCCGAAATGCCACCTAACCCCGAATTTAACTTTAACATTTGAAAATTTTCTACAATACATGCAGATTTGTGTTCTGAAATTTAAAATGATCTAATTTACTCAATAGAAAAATTCACAATTACCACAAAGATTGATGATTAAAATGATTGAAGTAATTAACTTTAACATTTGAAAATTTCTACAATACATGCAGATTGTGTTCTGAAATTTAAAATGATCTAATTTACCCAATCCAATTCAATGTCGGACATATTTAAACATGCTTAAAATTATTTGAGTCAAACTTTTTTCAAGTGCAATTTGTAAGCTACTCAACATATACTACATTGAAGTAAAACTAAGAATATGAGACACACAAAGCATAGTGACACGTAAAAAACAACTAAGAAGGAAAATAGTTTAGAAGAGTGAGGGAAAAAATATTGATGTATAAATATATCTTGTCATAGCATTGAAAAACACTAACTCCTGGAATTACAATGTACCATTTTGCTCTAGGTATGATGGGTAGCGAAGTTTGTCGGCTTTTCCCATCTCAACTTAGATTTCCTAGATAGTCGCATTGATAGGATGTCATGTAAGAAACTATACATAGCGTTAAGTCACTATGAGCCAGATTGATTTCAAAAATTGCATAGAATATAATTGAATTTATGGCAGCAAAATCAGAAATGGATAAAGAGAAGGAAAGTTTTTGTAGCAACGAACCAACCTATACCTCTTTCAGTGTATCTTTGGAGTAGAGTCGGCGATTTCGAAGAAGAAGATGATTTTGCGAGGATGGCAAATGACTGGGATGTACACAATAGGGAAGAAGAAATTGTTTGAGGAAGTCATTAAAAAAATTAGAGATTAAAAGAGGAAAAAAATTATTTAGAAACTAAGTAGAAAAATGAGGTGAAACATAAAACACAAGAGAACTTCTAAGGCGTACACATAGGCTTTTTTGCTGAGGTGGGATATGTTTTCACATGTGGAAAAAATACTATGAGGTGGCATGGAGTCTGTTTTAAATATATATAATAGATTTGAAACTTTGAAATATTCTAATTATAGATTATTATGATTATGTTAATATTATTAAATATTATTATTATTATTATTATTATTATTATTAATTATTATTATATTATTTATTATACTACTACTACTAATACCTAATTGTTATCCATAACCAATTAGTAAGTTGTTTTGTTTGTTAAAGAGATATAAGGTTAATAACATGAAGTTTGTTTTGTTTGTTAAAACTTATGTGAAATAGATAATAACAAATAAGCTATTTGTTATCTAATTATCTATTATTAAAGATCAAACAAAACCAAACAAACAATCTTAATGAATTCAACATGTATTTGTTTTATTTATAACAACCAAGTGGGGCGAATATAGGATACCTAGTCAACTCATCTCATAAATATTTAAATAATAAATAGATAGATACAAAAATGAAAATAATAATTAAAAATCAATATAACTATGTCAACCTAAAAAGGAGCAAAGTACGGTTGCGATTGCGATAGCGGTTAATAAAGATTAACATATACATAACCTTTTATCAAAGAACGCTTCGAGAGTGAGTAACCACACTCTTTAAACTTTCATGATACATTTATTTTGAGAATTTGGGATGGAAAATAGTTAGATATTTTGAATGGTACTTTCTTATAAAATTATATTTTGTTGAAATCTAACTCTATTAAAAATTAGGATTTTAGGAACTGTAATAATATATAATGAATTGATTTATTTACTACTGTTTGTTTGAATTACCGTTTTTATGATTGTTTGGATATATATTCTTTAAAAGATTGCTTTATTATATTTTATTGAATGATTGTTGTTATTATATATTCAAATAAAATATCATATTATAAATCTATATTTTTCTTTAAAGATTGTTGTATTACATTTTCTTGAGTGATTGTTGTTGTTATATATATTCAAATGAAATATCATTTGTAAATATATATTCTTTACAAGATTGTTTATTATATTTTCTTGAATGATTGTTGTTATTATATTCAAATGAAATATTATATTATAAATATGATTATATCGAATATGATTGTTAAAAATATGAATTATTTTGATTGTGTGTGTTGGAGATGAGCTTACGCTCCATATAGATGTGTTTTAAACTTCACAAAGAGATGAGGTTTAAACTCCACATGGATGGGTCTTTTACCCCACATATAGATGAGTATTAAACTTCACAAAGAGGTAAGATTTAAATTCCACATAGATGGCTCTTGTACCCCACGTATAGATGAGTTTTAAACTTCACAAAGAGACGAGGTTTAAACTCCACACTGATGAGTCTTGTATCCACATATAGATGAGTTTTAAACTGCACAAAAATGAAGTTTAAACTCCACACAGATGGATCTTGTACCCCACACTGGATGAGAGGGTGCTCCACATGATTGGATAATACTC
The DNA here is from genome assembly GCA_002896215.2 of Cicer echinospermum. NCBI lineage: Eukaryota > Viridiplantae > Streptophyta > Magnoliopsida > Fabales > Fabaceae > Cicer > Cicer echinospermum. Next base: position 4,953 of record PGTU02004112.1, read on the forward strand.
ACTTTGCGGAAGTAGTATATCTCCATCATTGAATTGATTGAATATTTTCTGCAGAATTGATTGATTAATTGATGAGTTTTTATAGAAAAATCTTAGTTATATCATGAATATTTTTTTAGAATATTTTTGGAAGAAGGTGGGTGCCATGATAGATTTTTCCGATTACTGCTCCGTTTGAGAACGATACTTGTTTTAAAATTATGTTATTAATATTCACTGGATTTAGTATATCATTAAAGTGTTGTTTTCAGATATTGAGACCGTTTGGGACGTCGAGAGTTGAGAAGTGTGATTTCCTTCAATTAGGCACTACAAGAAAAACTGTTATTACCTACGGCAAATTTTATCTTACCCACGGACTGTCCATAGGTAACGTAAAATTAACCATGGATTACCCCACGGACACGAGTTCCTAGCTAAATCGCTCGTAGGAAAATATTTACCGACGGACAAGCCGTGGGACACACTTACTTAGGGATTGTCCGTGGGTAATATGACCCACTGAGTCTCAGTGGGTAACGTTACTCATAGATTTGCCGTAGATAAAATAGTTAGAATAGTTATCGACGGAAAAGTCGTAAGTTTCATTACCACAGACCATCCGTGACAAAGTCTTCTATTTTATATTTGATATTGATAATTTTATCATGAATTGTCCGTGGGTAATGAAAAAAATGATTTTAATTCTATTTTTGTTTTTTTACAGTTACTGTATTTTTTAATATATATTTTAAAATTAATTGTAAGCATATTAAACATCATTGTCAAAACAAAGTTGAAATATTATGTAAATAGTGTTTTCAAATTACACATTCTGACTTCCATAAGTCTCAAAATAAGGACAATTGTTACTGCCATAAGTTCAAAATAAGCACATTGTTAATGCCATAAGTTTCAAAATACACATACGACACTAGTGTACGAAATAATGCCTACAAGTCTAAACAAAATAAGTAGTCATAACTACTATACAAAATGAAAACTGAAACCAGTATTACTCCTCGCTGTCATCATCGTTAGACTCATCCTCGTCATAATCTGGATGACGACGACGACGGGATGACTCAACCTGTATAGAAGCAAACTTTTTTGCCAATGTTGCTAGCTACATCTGTAGTTCTATAGTGCGTTCTCTGTTTGTTGAACTTCCTCTTGTCGACGTTGCTCAACTTTCTTAGCTCATCTCGCGCCTCTCGTACCTCGTGTTCTGCCGCTTTTGCTCGCTCCTCAAATGCTTCTATCTGTGCAGCTATCTCATTAGATTGTTGAGACAAGAAATTGGCGCAACCTCTAGATGGACGAGAATCTGGAACTAGACTTGCGATACCTGGTCTATAAAGCGAGGATCTATCTCCAGCACCATAGATCCTCCCTTTATTCTTCCCCAACAGATTGGACCCACATGTCTAAGCGAGCTTCCGCATTAACCACTTGGCTACAACTACTAGATGCTTCCCCACCTTTAGAGGCTTGTTGCAACTTACCTTGAAATGTTTCCTACTCAAATAGAAAATCATGCAACATAGTCAAATTACTTTTACAAAGAAATACAAATGAAAGAACTAATAAATGATTTAATATTTCTTACATATGTTTTTTTTTGCTCTTTCATCAACCCAAGAGTTGTCCTTCTTCTTAGTGTGAGTTTTTTAAAAGACATCATCCAATGTGGGGTCTCTACCTAACTCTTCGCCTTACAAAAAAATAAACAACAACAGAACCGTGAACAAAATGAGAGTCAAATTTCGCCAGAAAAGAAACCACCAAAATATTTTAGCAAAATAACTCTGCATTTTGAAACAGCAACACAACAAAACAATAAAAATAGCAAATAGTAGACATGTCCTGGAATCAAACATTAAATGGTTATACAGTGAAGACTTTGACATAGAAAGCGTACCATCCGAATGGTATGTTCAGCAATGGATATAGATCCACCTGTATGGACAGCTCCTCCTTTAGAAGAAGCACAATTTTCTTAGCTCGATTTGATATCTCCCTTATACGACGAATCCATCCATATCTTCTCAAGATCATTCCAAACACTTTCTCCCATCCAAGTTGGACACTTGCGCTTCTTTCTCGCTTGCATCAACATATCAGAAAGACGCATTGATCCTTTTGTATTGAATATATTCTTAATTTGAAAATTGTGCTCAGGCAACCAAGCAACTTTTTCCTGCAATATTACATTACAAATAAGTTATAATATATTAATTAGTATCCACACATTAGTTGAACTTATTAACAAGATATATAACTTAATCTTACACCAAATTTGTTGAACCAACGTTCCAAAGTTGATTTTTGGGATTGCTCTCCAGCTAGGATATGGATCAACATATTGTGATGTAATGACTGAGGTGAGGGCTCTCGAGGCCACCCTACACGGTAAACCACCTGTAAACAATTTTTTTAAAAACATCACATTCTAAAAATAACTTGAAACGTACCCTAATCCTCATGTAGTAATGAAAATTTAATCAGATTTGGTTACATACCCCGACCATCCGGCCATATCATTGTTCTCACCATCAGCGCAACCCATGAACTAGAATTGGAGCATCGTGACCCTTGAGTCTTTATTACCAAATAGCAACATGTGTTGAAGGTGTGGGTTAGCTGAAATTGAAGTATGTCGTGAGGCAACAGATGTTAATGGTTGTGACGGTGAATGATCAGCAATCGGGGAAATGTTGTCTTCTGGGACAAACTCGGTGTGGGCATCATCACTATAAATTGGTTAAGTACCATGCACCTTATTAGGTTGGATTGGAAGCACTGCAAAGCTTGTTGGTAGGAGGTTGAACAAGTTGTTGGGTGGGATGCCGCACATAGTGTGAGGTTGGTGTAGTGGGCATTGACATCTAGTGGCAATTGATCAATTGTTGCTTGTACCTGCTGAGCTGCTTGAGTTACCTTATGCGGTAAAAATGATTCGATTTTTCTGAATGGAAGCTTGAGTCTAATCTTTTCTTTTGAAGTCATCTATAAAGAATAAGATGAATAAAAACAATTAGCACATACAGCACTTCAAACAAACAATCAACAATTCAAGATGTAAAACTAATATATAAAAAGGTAGAATAGGAAGATTTAAACAAATAATCAACTACTATTTATACTTACGAAAAATTGAAACGTCAATTGAAGGAATCATCCCCATCTTCATCATCCATATCACTATCATTATAAATGGAATATTGGAACAAACGTACATTGACTTCTTCATCGCTATGTGTTTCATCGTGCAAGCCAACCATTTTCTTCAATTTCAGTTAATTTTTCAACATGTGCCATATCTTCATCTTGATATGGCATGTCCTCATCGACTCCGTCCACCTCTCATGACCCATAGGCTTTGTTTTGATAACGGCAGACCAGTGACGCTTATCAGTTCACATTTTAGGATAAGGTACATAATACACTTGTCTAGCTTTTTGTGCAATTATGAAGGGATCATAGAGATTATATTTCGGATTCATCTTGATATCTACAATATCATACTGCGGATGAACTTTGGTTCCTCTATTTCGTCTAGGATCAAACCATTGGCAATAAAACAAGGCTACTTGTGACGAATTTGTAATACCCAACTCGAAGATATTGTTGGATGACTCCATAGAAATCATCTTCCCCTCCTCCAGTAACCCCTTTCCATAAACTCCACTATTTATGGTTTTCTATACCCTGAGACCAAGCTTTTGTGTGAAATTTGTACCATTAATGGTAATACTTGTGCCATGTTTTGACCATTGAGTCAGGACTCCAAGGCTAATGATAACAAGTTAGGGTCAGTCACACCATTTTCCTTGTCATTGGCCTATACAAACATGATATTCACAATAGTTAGGTGAGAAGTTCTATATTTATTTGCATCAAACTTCAATAAATCACTTACATATGCACGAACACCTTCTGGGAATTCTCCATGTATACGTGTTTGAGATATAGGATCGTCTTCATAAATGGAATTAGAGTGCAAAAAGGCGCTGTCAATAATGAGAGAAGTGTTATTACAAGTATTTGGTAGTTATGTGGGTGTGTGCTTACAGACTTCTTACTCAATATATGGCCTTGACCTCGTTTGCAATTGATGAGGATGTGTATATGAGCAGACCTTCTTTCAGCATCACTTAACCAATGAGTTTGAGCCTTTCCACTAGGACGTCCTAATTGATTGCTAATTGATAGTGTTGTCGTGACAGCATCATTTAATTTTGCACCTTCAATTACGCTGGCTTCTATCAAACAAAGAGATTGTTTTGAAATAGTGGGAACAAAAAATATGTTTCTCTCTCGATGTAAATTTGACATACATATTGACCCTTCCATTCTAGGCCTTATTTTCACTATGCGCTTTAAATCACCATCATTTTGGAAAAGTGAGAGCAATAACTTAATAAATGTGAAAATATCTTGAACTAAAAAAATGAAATCCTTAATGGTGAATATAAAATACTTTCAAATGGATACATCCATCGATATTGAACTGGACCACCAAGTTTTGCCTCATATGGTAGGTGAATTAGAAGATTGTTCTATTGAATCAAGAATCCTGGTGGAAAAGATTCTTTCAAGTTTGCATATGATGAATGGAATATTTTCACCCAATTTGACAATTCATCATGTCTTAAGGTATTGCTGCACAAGCCTTTAAAGAATTGACTTTAATTCTGTTAATGGTATCCACACATGGTCAGGCAGTGAACTAAATGCAAATGGAAGCAAACACTCCATAAATACGTGACAATCGTGGCTTTTCATCCCATTCATTTGTCCTTTAATTAACATCTGCACATTTGCAATTAGAAGCATACCCATCTGCATCTTTAGCTCCTTTAATCCATTTACAAACATTCTTTGCCTCATTAGACGTAAGACATATTTGCCTTAGGTTTTGTCATTTTCCATTGTTATGTGGAACCAACTCCAAGTCGCTAGTTGGCAAATTGATGGCCAAGTCCATTGTGCTTTTCATTGTCCTAAGTCTTGTTCTTAACATTCATGACAGCGTTAAAATCACATTATCAAAGAAGTTTTTTTTCTATGTGCATGACATCTTAATTATGCCTTAATAAATATCTTTTCCAGTATGAAGATCCCCAAATATGCTTCGTTTAGTCCAATTATGGCTAACTCCATATCCGACAATTTAGAATGTGCATTATCTATCACTCGTGGAATATTGTGAACCCAACCCCAAACTTCTTCACTGGTCAATTATTGGAGGAGGTTCATCTTTCACAACCTATTTTTAGTGAACCTTTTTTACTTCTTCTAAATGCATGATTATGAGGTAAGAAACGACGATGACAATCAAACCATGAATTTTTGCCATCGTATTTTAAGGTAAAAGCCTTATTTCCATCCATACACACCGGAAATGCCAACTTACCTTGGTATTCCATCCAGATATACATGCCATACAGCAGGAAAATCGTTAATTGTCCACATTAAAGGTTGCCCTCATTACAAAATTTTGTTTCATGAATATACATAAGTCAAGCCCCCTTCACTCCACAACTGTTTAAGCTCATCTATTAACGGTTGTAATATACATCAATGTTTGCTTTTGGGTTAGATGGTCCAGGTATGAGACAAGTCAAAACATGAATGGTTTGTCATGCACTTTCGTGGCGGGAGATATACGAGGTCACAACAACAGGCCACAAGAATATGGGGTTGAAGAAGGCCTGAATGTATGGCGTGAAGCCATCAGAACATAATCAAGCCTTACATTTCTTGGTTCATTTGCGAAGATTGGATACTTTGCATCAAAATGGGGTTCAGGTTCCCATCTGATGGATGACGTAAACTGCCTGAACTCGATCTATTATGTTGATGCCATTTCATTTGGGCCAGCAGTTTCTGTTGATGCATACAATCTTTTTAACCTTGGAGTGATCGCATATAGAACATCTCTTTAACTGGATTGTCTTTATGTTTACCTATCCCAGGCCTACGAGGAACATATCGAGGTTCATGGCAAACACCTACAACTCTATATCTGCATATTGTCTTTGTAGTACACATGCACCCTTTAAACATACAATCAATTTCTCAGACTTCAATCCTAGCATTGTCACCAATTTTTTTCGCTTGTAAAACTTTTTTGGAAAGTGAATCCTTAAAAAGGACACACAATCTACAAGTATGCTTGCAAAGAAATCAAGACTTTCCTGTGGAACATTCCAAGTTTGATTTGCAAGCTAAAAGTTTCACGCATATTGAAAGTTTTTGAATCAGAAGCCCCCTCATATAAGGGTTTGTTAGCAGCAGTTAACAAATCATAAAAAGTCTTGAGCATCGTCATTTGGGGCTCTTCATTATTCTCTTCCTCGTTGCCTTCATCACCCATATTTTGGAAGTCATACATAGGGCAAATGCATCATTGACCATATGTTTGGATTAACGTAAACGGATCATCGTTATCAATATTTCCATTACTACTTGGAATGATTTTCTGGGTCAATATGTGGGGCTTCTTCACCATGCTCAGTCCAATAACCAAAATTTGGTTGAAACCCAAACTATACAAGTGAAGTTTGACTTCAACTTTGCAGACAATATAACCGCAACAATCATTGTGACAAGGACATCTGATGCCACCATCTTTTACAATGGATTGGATTTTCGACTTATTGCCTTCGTTATATACTCTTCAACACCTTTTGCGAAGGCTAGTTTCAACCCCTTGAGTTGACATAAAGTTTATCATATACCCAACTACGATATGGATGGTATGCCATCCATTATTTTGAAGGACAAACAAAATAAATGAGGAGCGATGAAACTGTGAAAACATAATGTAAATTTTACATATCAAATAGGATACCTATACCAAACCCATCACAACAAGTTATTACTCAAAGATTCCAAATTGAAAATAATGTTCTCCAAACTAAACTAATGTCTCAAAACTAAACTATAAATTAGTTATGCAGATATTTGCTGTAAAATTAGTTGCAATTAATTTAGCTCCTCATGGTCAAACTAACTTAAATTGTCAAACTAACTAAACAATTGTTGCTGTTAAAATTTCAAACTAACTTAACATTCCTTTTGCAACAAATAAGAACACATTCCAACCAATTGCAACCA
>PGTU02004115.1:0-12466 GCA_002896215.2 Cicer echinospermum
TTCGGTGCATTTTTGTCAGGTGGTACGAAAATCGCCTGAAAAGTCCAGATGAAATCGAGGACTGAGAGACTCTTATAGCATTATTCTCTAAAATTTATAACTATGTTTCAGGTTTCGCACCAGATTTCAAACACTAGCCACCGTGTGGTCCAAAAATACAAATGTGGTCATTTTTGACGAGGGGTACGAAGTCGCTCGATAAACGTCCAAATGAAATCTAGGATCGGGACCATTATAGCATTCTTTCAAAAAATTTATAACTTTGTTTCGGGTTCCGTGCCAAATTTCAAACACTAGCGTCGATGGATCTGAAAGTCGTTTCGAAAAATTCCAAATGAAATCGGGACCGGGAACCATTATAGAATTCTTGATCTAAATTATAATTGTGTTTCGGGTGCCAGCGTAAGATTTGAAACACTAGCCATCGTCTTGTTCGAAACTATGGATTCGGTCCATTTTAGTCGGGTGGTACGAAAATCCCTGAAAAGTCCAGATGAAATCGAGTACCGGGAGACCCTTATGGCATTCTTCTCCAAAATTTATAACAGTGTTTTGGGTTTCGCGTAAGATTTGAAAACTAGCCATCGTCTTGTTCGAAAATACAGATTTTGGTCCATTTTAGTCCGGTGGTACGAAAATCCCCGAAAAGTCAAGATGAAATCGAGTACCAGGAGACCCTTATAGCATTCTTCTCCAAAATTTATAACTGCGTTTTGGGTTCTGCGCTAGATCTCAAACACTAGCCATCGTCTGGTATGAAAATACTGATTTTGGCCCTTTTTTGTCGAGTGGTCCGAAAATCGCTCGAAAAGTCCTAATGAAATAGAGGACCGAGTGTAACACCCCGATTTTTAAACAGCGCGGGGTATATTTTTTTTAAAAAAAAAAACCAAAGAAATACTTTTGGATGAATATATAATTCATAACATAACGACCAATCAACAAATATTTACAAGTAGCGAAATAGATTTTTGAAAATAAAAATCCAAAGTATTCAAACACTCAAAATACACCGGACTATGAGGCCTATCAGACATAGCTCATACCCTGGGGTATTCTTGGCAACCTGTACAAAGCACTGCCTCAAGAATTTTAACTTTCCCACGTCACATCAAAAAGTGGAACATGGACCATCAAAATAAAAGACATCAAACAGTTTAAGCATAGATACAATCTTCCAAAATGAAATAAATCAATCACAAAGAAAAGACATCTAGTCCTTATACAACCACCTAAATCTGATCATGCTACAAAAAACTACACAACCTGGGTGATCTCCACGCGCCCCGCAAGATCCTCCTGACATAAGCCTCGGTCAGGTATGACTAACTACTTTCCCATCTCCAGGGTACTAACCAGTAGGATGATCCTGTTTCTCATCTGAGGGCAAAAGCCCAGATTTCCAGCATAATTGTAAAGGTCACCAACCGAAATTAACAAATATCACATAGCAAAGTTCTTATATTTCAAATGCTCAAAAGGAACCTTTTCGTCTTAGCATACTTCTCGAAAGGGTTTTCATATGTCCAAAAATGCCATAAACAATGTTGAAAAATGAAGTTTTAACAAACTGCACTGTCATAGCCGAATACAACAGAGAAAATGCATATTTTCAGTTCTAAAAAAGCTCTGAATCAATCAACACTTCGAATATTCATTAAATCAATTATGAACACATAATTTACATCAAAACTTAATCAACCCAACTTCACACCTCAAAGCAATTACGACAAATCACAACAACAACCGAAATATGTATATACATCATCATAGTATAACAAACATAACTCGCATTGCAAACACACTAATGCAATGCGTATATGCCAAAATGCATGATTCCAAAATTCCAAACCAAAATCCTCCTCGAAGGGCGTAAATCATAATTGTACAGCCTCTCACAGACTAGTACTAATTACCAAGGTGCAATCTCTCACGGATCAGCATGATTTACTAGCGTGCAGTCTCTCACAGGTCAGCACGACATACAAGAGTGCAGTCGCTCATAGACCAGCACAATTTACTAGCGTGCAGTCTCTCACAGACGCCAACACGATTTTTAGGGAGTGCAACCGCTCACAGATCATCACATTCTAGAGTGCAAATCTCTCACAGATCAACACGACAGCGATAATCCCTGCAAGGATAAGATGAACCAACAATTCACATCGCATCATCCCCGTGGCCCATCATGGTCACCACTATCACCATGGCCCCGTCGTGGTCACCATGTACTATGAAATGCATGAGCATACTCTAACTCTTTTCACCATAATCAATTAAGTAAATGCAGCTATTAAAAGATTCCCCATTTTAATACTCATTTAACACTAATGATTTTCAAACACAACACAGGCATACTCAAACATATTTATCAACCTAAATTGAATTAAATTCATTTTCCACCAAGTCACACATAGATTTCTTCTAAAAAATTCATAATATTAATTATAAACACATCAATTTCACCAAACATAAATCACCAAAATTTCCAAACATTATTCACCCATATTCAATCTCCAAAAATTTCACCATAAATCACCACAACAACTTTAATATATCAGAGTTCTCTCCACGACGCTAACTCGGTGCCAACGGTCTCAATTCCTTTTTCGAGACTCAAGGAGCTAACTACATAAAAACATAAATATTTATACAATTGTCACATAAAATTTAATCCACACACAACAAAATTCCTAAAAATTAAATCTTTCTCACACACCAAACTTTTAAAATTACCAAATAATCTATATTAATTAGTTAAAACTAAAAAATAAATATTGTCCAAATTTCACATACACATACTCGACTATTAAAGCACCAAAATTTTTGAGTTAAAAATACTCTAAACCCTTTTTTTTTCTCTTTTAAACTCAATCCAAAGAGTAATACAAAAGATAACATTTTAAACTCTAACGATTGTTAATTTTCAATATATCTTTTAGCTCGAACTCTTTTAACTAGTTAAAAATTTGAATTTTTTTCACAACTTTAACAACTCTAAATTTTTCGTAAACATTTCAACTTCAGTTCAAACTCATTTATTTGAAAATATTCATTACGTAACTCAAACACATCAAATTTAATTACCGCCAATTCACACTAAATTCAATCAATTCAATTCCACAACACATATATAGCACCTCAAATAAATTCAACAATTCAATCATAACTACCCAATTTCAAACTCCATTTTTTTACACATAAACTACCAAATTTCATCAATTCATTTTTCTACAAAATCCACAAATAAATCACATCTCAAAATTCATAATAATAATTATGATCATATAAATCACACCAAACTTGATCACCACAAACCACACCTCAAATTTAAATTCCACTAAATTACACATAATCACATTAAATTAATTTTTCACAAAGATCACGCCTCAAATACATCAAATTTCTTTTCCACAAAATCACAAATAATGTCTTAAATGCAAACTAAAAGTTTTGAAGGAGCCCTTACCTTAACGATAGCTCTAACACGCGATTACGGTACCGTAATTAATTTCGGTAAAATTTAAGTTCGTGACGTCACGCGTCGAAAACTAGATCACTAGCACCGCAGCGTGGCATTGAGCAACTTTCTCTTCTGTCACTTCTCGAAACGAAGCTCAAATGTCGAAGAAAATTGGAGATTTGTGTTTGATGATTTTGAACACCAACAATTTGCAAACAGAAAGGAAGAAGAAGACGAGGCAAGGCTGGAAAGGGAGAAAAATGCTTTTCTTTGTTTCTCTTTCTTATATATATATAGTATATATATATATATAATATATATATATATATATATAATATATTAATATATATTAAATAATAATATATATTATAATAATAATAATAATAATAAATATCTAAACAAATATCTAGATATTATAAATATCTAGATATTTTTATAAAAATCATCATTACGCCTGTCACCTCACATCACATCACAAACCACTTTTTCAGAAAAATAACTACTTTCGCCGCAAATCAATGACAGATGAATTTTTCTGAAAAATGTTGCATCTAAAAATTTCTTCGACAAAAGATTCACCCGTAATTAAATAAATTATTCATTCGGCGAATAATTTTAATCGGGTCTCCAAAAAGATATTTTTTGCATTTTAACTCACAAAATGTCATAAATGGGCTAAAAAGCATAAGAAATTCAACACAAAATTCCCAAAATACATAAATTAGAATTTAAAAATTAAGGGTCTTACAAACCGAGAGTCCCTTATATCATTCTTCTTCTAAATTTATAATTTGTTTTGGGTTCCGCGTCAGATTTTCACACAACTAGCCATCGTCTTGTTCGAGAATATGGATTTCGGTCCATTTTAGTCGGGTGTACGAAAAATCGCAAGAAAAGTCCCGATGAAATCGAGGGCCTAGAAACTCTTATTAACATTCTTCTCTAAAAATTATGGACTATGTTTCAAGTTCCGCGCCAGATTTCAACACTAGACATTGTCTGGTCCGAAAATACAGATGTTGGTCCATTTTTAACGAGGTACGAAAATCGTCCGAAAGTACAAATGAAATTGAGGACACAAGACCATTATAGCATTCTTCCCCAAATTTATAACTTGTTTCATGTTCCGCGCCAGATTTCAAACACAAGCCATCGTCTTGTACGAAAATACCCCGAAAAGTCTAGATGAAATCGAGGACAAGGAAACTCTTATAGCATTCTTCTCCTAAAATTTATAAATGTGATTCAGTTCCATGTCAGATTTCTAACACTATCCATTGCTTGTTCGAAAATATGAATTTCGGTCCATTTTTTTCATGTGTTCGAGAGACCCTCATAGCGTTTCTTCTCTAAAATTTATAACTGTGTTTCGAGTTCCGTGTCTGATTCCAAACCGCAAACCATCGTTTTGTTCGAAAATACGAATTTCGGTCCATTTTGTCGGGTGTACGAAAGTCGCCCGAAAAAGTCCAGATTAAATCGAGGACAAAGAGACTTTATATCATTCTTCTCAAAATTTATAATTGTGTTTCGGGTTCGCGCGCCAGATTTCAAACACTAACCATAGTGTTTTTTCGAAAATACGGATTTTGTCTATTTTGGTTGAATCGTATGAAAAATCGTCGAATAAAGTCCAAATGAAATCGAGGACCAGGAGACCCTTATAGCATATTCTCCAAAATTTATAACTGTGTTCTCGAGTTGGCGCCAGATTTTAAACACTAGCCATCGTCTGGTCCGAAAATACGAATTTTCAGTCCATTTTTGTCGGGTGATACAAAAATCGCCCGAAATGACCAGCGTGAAATCGAGGACCCAGAAGACGCTTATAGCATTCTTCTCCTAAATATATAACTGAGTTTCGTGTTTCGGCCAGATTTCAAATACTTGCCATCGTCTGGTCTGGAAAATATAGATTTCGGCCTCTTTTGTCGAAGTGTAAGAAATCGCCTGAAAAGTCCAGATGGAAATCGAGGACTGAGAGACTTTTATAGCATTCTTCTCTTAAATTTATAAACTATGTTCGAGTTCGGTGTCGGATTTCAAACACTAGACATTGTTTTGTGCAAAAATACGAATTTCGGTCATTTTAGTTCTGGTGTGTACGAAAATCACCCGAAAATACCAATGAATCGAGACTAGAGACACTTGCCATCGTTTGGTCTGAAAATATAGATTTTGGTCCATTTTTGTCAAGGGTATGAATATCGCCTGAAAAGTCCAGATGAAATTGACGACCGAGAGACCCTTGTAAGCATTCTTCTTCTAAATTTATAATTGTATTTCGGGTTCCATGCCAAATTTCAAACACTAGCATCGTCTGGTGTGAAAAAACGGATTTCAAATCCATTTTAGTCTAGTGTATGAAAATCGCCCAAAAAGTACAGATGAAATTGAGGACTGGAGACCCTTATAGAATTCTTCTCCTAATTGGTAAATGTGTTTCAGATTTCATATAATACCACTAGTTTTGATTTCACAAGTCCTGATAAAAGCTTCACAACGTCAAATTTAAACACTAGCCATTGGTCTTGTTCGAAAATACAAATTTGTTTCCATTTTTGTCTGGTGTACGAAAATCGCGAAAAGTCACAGATGAAATCGAGGACCGAGAAACCCTTATAGCATTCTTCTCCTAAATTTATTAATAGTATTTTAGGTTCCGCGACAAAATTTCAAACACTAGCCTCTTCTGGTTCGAAAATACAGATTTCGGTCCAATTTTGGCGGGTGTTAGAAATCGATCCAAAAGTCCAATTGAAATCGAGGATCCGAAAACCCTTATAGCATTCTTCTCCTATAATATATAACCGTGTTTTCGTGTTCCGCGTCAAATTTCAAACACTAGCCATGGTCTGGCTCCGAAACTACATAATTTATCAATTTTTGTCGAGGGGGTACAAAATTGGTCGAAAAGTATAATGAAATCGGAGGACCGAGAGACCCTAATAGCATTCTTCTTCTAAACTTATAATTTTGTTCCGGGTTCTGCCGTCAAATTTCAAACACTAGCCATCGTCTAGTTCGAAAATATGGATTTCGGTCCATTTTTGTTGTGTGGTACGAAAATCGCCCTAAAAGTTCAGATGAAATCGAAGACCGGAAACCCTTATAGCATTCTTCTTCTAAATATATAATGGTGTTTCAAGTTCTGCGTCAGATTCAAACACTAGTCATCGCCTGGTCAAAAAATACAGATATTGGTCCCATTTTTGTCGAGGGTACGAAAACGCCCGAAAAGTCCAGATGAAATCGATGATCGAGAGACCCTTATAGTATTCTTCTTCTAAATTTATAAATGTGTTTCAGGTTCCGCGTCAGATTTAGATCACTAGCCCATCTGTTTCGAAAATACGTATTTTCGGCCCATTTTTGTCGGGTTGTACGAATATCTCCCGAAAACTCCAGATGAAATCGAGGACTAAAAAAACTTACAGCATTTCCTTCACCAAAATGCTATAACGTGTATCGCGTTATGTGTCATATTTTAAACATATCCATCGTCTTGTTCGAAAATATGATTTCAATCCTTCTTTTTCACGTGTACGAAAATTGCTGGAATAGTCCAGATAAATGAGGACCAGAGAGAACCTTTATAGAAGTCTTTCTCCTAATAATAACAGTGTTTCTGGTTCTGCATCAACTTTTCCCAACACAAGCCAATCGTTTGCAAATACACAGTTTTGGTCCATTTTGTAGAGGGTATACGGAAATCGCTCGAAAAAGTCCAGATGAAATCGAGGATCCAGATACCCTTATAGCATTCTTCTTCTAAATTTGTAACTTGTTTCGGTTCGGCATCAAGATTTTCAACAATTGCCATCATTTGTTTCCAAAACACGGATATTCGATCCATTTAGTCGTGTGCTAACGAAAATCGCCGAAAAGTCTAGATGAATCGAGGACTGAGAACCCCTATAAGCATTCTCCTAAATATATAACAGTGTTTCGGATATCGCGTCAAATTTTCAAAACAACTAGCCATCTTCTAGTCCAAAAATACAAATTTTGTCCATTTTAACGTCGAAGGGTACCGAAACTCTCACTGAAAAAGTTTGATTGAAATCGAGGACCGAGAGTCCCTTATAGCATCTATTATAAAATTTATAAATGTTGGTTTCAATTTTGGTGTCAGATTTCAAGCAATAGCCCATCATCTTGTTTGAAACATCTAGTTTTAGTCCATTTTAGTCGAGTGGTTTACGTAAAATAGCCAGAAAAGTCAGATGAAATGAGACCACAGGAAACTCTTATAACATTCTTCTTCCTATATATTTATAATGTGGTTTGGGTTCCACGTTAGTTTTCACAAACTATCTATCGTCTTTTTTCGAAATACGGATTTGCGGTCATTTTATGTCGGGTGGTATGAAATCGCTTAAAGTCCAGATGAAATCGAGGACCGAGAGATACCTTTTAACATTCTGTCTCCTAAATTTATAATGTGTGGTTCGGGTCCAAGTGTTTTTTCAAAGTACGGTATCCATCGTCTTAGTTCGAGAAATACGGATTTTCGTCCACTTTTGTCGTTTAGTGTATGAAAATAGCCCCAGAAGTCGAGATGAAATCGAGGACCGAGCGACCGCTTATAGATGCCTGTGGAATTCTTCTTCTAATTTATAATTGTTTATTTCGGTGTCGCGCGTCAGATTTTTCATACAATAGTGCCAACATCTTGTTCGATAATTTATTGTGAAATTCGGTCCAATTGGTGTAGTCGGGTGGTACGAAAATCGCTCGACAATTCCTAGATGAAATCGAGGACGCAGAGACTCTTGTAGAATTCCTTCTTCCTAAATTTATAACTGTGTTTCGGGTGTCGGTGTCAGTTTTTAAACACTATCCATCGTCTTATTCGAAAATATGGATTTTCAGTTCATTTTGTCGGGTCGTATGAACAATCGCTAACGAAAAGTCCAGATGAAATCGAGGACGCGAGGTGAGACCCTTTTTACATTCTTCTCCTAAATAGATAACAGTGGTTCAAGTTCCGCGTCATATTTTTAATACACTAGCCCATCGTCTGGTTTGAAAATATAGATTTTGGTCCATTTTTGTTGATGGGTGCGAATCTCTCCCAGATAAAGTTCAGATGAAATCGAGCCCAGTATCCAGAGAGCTACAACCTTATTAGCAGTTCTTATCCAAATTGCATATCAGTGTTTGGGTGTTCAACGCGTCAGATTTTCAAACACGTGCCTCTATCATCTTGTTGAAAATACGCACAGATTTCGATCCATTTTAGTCCTAGAGTGTTCGAATACGAAAAAATTCGCCCGAGTCGAACCAGATCAAATCGAGGACCAGGATACCCTTTATAGAATTCTTCTCCTAAATATTCTATATAGTGTTTCGGGTCCGCATCATCAGATTTTGAAACACTAGCCATCGTCTTTTAAATTTGTAAATATGTTTTGAGTTCCGCGTCAGATTTAAAACACACAGCCATCATTAATTTATCGAAACACATGGATAGTCGGTGCCGTTTTAGTCGTGGTGGTATGGCGAAAATCAGCCAGTAATGGTCCAAATGAATATCGGTAGGAAACCAGGAGACTTCTTATAGCATTTGTTGTCGTGTAGTACGAAAATCACACCGAAAAGTCTAATGAAATACGAGGACTGAGAGACCTCATAGCATCCTTTTCTCTAAATATATAAACCAGTTTTTCGGGGTTCGTCATCCAATTCTTCAAAAAAACTATGCACTTCTGTCTAGTCAAAAATACAAATTGGTCCATTTTTGTCGAGGGGTAATACGAAACTCGCAACGAAAAGATCACAATGAAAATCGAGGACTCGAGAGTCTCCCTTATAGTATTCTTCTTACTGTTACTAATCTCCATAATTTGTGTTTCGGTTTGTTTCCGCATCAGATTTCAAACAATAGCCATCATCTTCGTTCAAAAATACGGATCTTTGGTCCATTTAGTCGTGTTGGTACGAAAATCGTCTCGAAAAGTCTTGATGAAATCGAGGATCGGTGAGATACCTTATATATTCCTTTCTCCTAAATGTATAAACATTGTTTGGGTTTCCGTGTCAGATTCCGCACAGTAGTGCCATCGTCTGGTCCGAAATTAGAGATTTCGGTCCATTTCAGTGGTCGAGTGCGCGCGGTACGTAATATTCGCTCTCGATGGCTCGAAAGGTCCAGATATAGTTACGTAGAGATCATATTCAAGGTTTAATGCTGTATTGTTGATAGGGTC
The DNA here is from genome assembly GCA_002896215.2 of Cicer echinospermum. NCBI lineage: Eukaryota > Viridiplantae > Streptophyta > Magnoliopsida > Fabales > Fabaceae > Cicer > Cicer echinospermum. The sequence continues at coordinate 9,676 of PGTU02004115.1, forward strand.
TCTGTCGGTGTTCCTTGATTTCATATTGGACTTTTCGGGAAATTTTCGTACTATCCTGACAAAAATGGAACAGAATCGTATTTTCGAACCCGACTAGCTAGTGATGAAATTTGACGCGGAATCCGAAAACAAATTTATAAATTTAGGAGAATAGAATAATGCTATAAGAGTCTTCTGGTCCTCGATTTCATCTTGGACATTTCGGGTAGTTTTCCGTGCCACACCTGACTAAAAGGACCGATTACATATTTCGACAAGATGATGGCTAGTGATTGAAATTGTACGTGACCCGAAACACATTTATAAATTTAGAAGAAGAATCTATAAGGTTCTCTCGGTCCTCGATTTCATCTGGACTTTTCGTGCGTGTTTCGTACCCTCGACAAAATTGACCAAATATGGAATTTCGGACCAAACTATGGCTAGTGTTTGAAATCTGACGCGCAGCCCGTGACAGTTATATTAGCTTAGAATGCTATAAGGGTTTCCCCGGTCCCTCGATTTTCATTTGGACTTTTGGACCGATTTTCGTAACACCCGTAAAAAATGGTCGAAATTCTGTATGTTTGGACAAGAGAGGGCTTAGTGTTTGAAAATTTGACGCGGACCTGGAAATATGTTATAAATTAGGACAGAATGCTATAAGGGTTTCCGGTCCTTAATTTTATATGGACTTTTCGGGCGATTTTCGTACCACCCCGACAAAAAATGGAAAGAAATCTGTATTTTCGAACAAAGACGATGGCTTTAGTGTTTGAAATCTGTCGTGTGAAGATATTATCAGGACTTTTGTATCAAAACTAGTGGTATTATTTGGAATCTGAAACACATTTATAAATTTAGGAGAAGAATTCTATAAGGGTCTCCTGGTGCATGATTTCATATGGACTTTTCTGGCGATTTTCATACCACTAGACTAAAATTGATTGAAATCCGTATTTTCGGACCAGACGATGGCTAACGTATCAAATTTGACATGGAACTGAAATAATGTATTAAATTTAGAAGAAGAAGGCTTTAAGGGTTTCTCGGTCGTCGATTTCCTATGGACTTTTAGGGCGATTTTTGTACCCCTAAAAAAAATGGACCAAAATCTATATTTTCGAACCAGACGATGGCTAGTGTTTGAAATCTGACTCAGAATCCGATACACTGTGATATATTTTGGAGAAGAATGCTATAAGGGTCTCCCAGTCCCCGATTTCATATGGTATTTTTGGGTGGTTTTCGTTCCACTCAACTAAAATGGACCGAAATTCTTATTGTTGAACAAAACAATGGCTAGTGTTTGAAATCCGACTCGGAACACAGTTATTAATTTAGGAGAAGAATGCTATAAGGGTCTATCGGTCCTTGATTTAATTTGGACTTTTCAGGCGATTTTCTTACCCCTCAACAAAAAAGGACCAAAATCTATATTTTCGGAGAAGACGATGGCAAGTGTTCGAAATCTGGCATAGAACCTAAAACCTAGTATTAAATTTTTGGAGAAGAATGATATAAGGGTTTCCCAGTCCTCGGTTTCATCTGGACTATTCGGGTGATTTTCGTACCACCCGACAAAAGATGGACGCATATTCGTATTTTCGAACAAGATGATTGCTAGTGTTTGAAATCTGATGCGGAACCCGAAACTCATATATAAATTTAGGAGAAGAATGTTATAAGGGTCTCCTGGTCATTGATTTAATCTGGGATTTTCATGAGATTTTCGTACCACCCAACAAAAATGGACCAAAATTCGTACTTTCGAACAAGACAATTGCTAGTGTTTGAAATCTGAGGCGGAACCCGAAACTCAGTTATAAATTTAGAAGAAGAATGCTATAAGGGTCTCTTGGTCCTCGATTTCAACTGGACTTTTCGGGCGATTTTCGTACCCCTAGACTAAAATGGACTAAAATCTGTATTTTCGAACCAGACTTTGGCTAGTGTTTGAAATCTAGCCCGGAAGACGATGAAATCTTTCGAGAAGAATGCTATAAGGGTCTCCCAGTCCTAGATTTCATCTGGACTTTTAGGGGGACTTTCGTACCACCAGACTAAAATGGACCGGAATCCATATTTTCGAACAAGACGATGGATTGTGTTTGAAATTTGACATGGAACCCGAAATACAATTATAAATTTAGAAGAAGAATGCTATAAGGGTCTCTCGGTCCTCGATTTCATTTGGACTCTACGTGTGATTTTCGTACTACCCGACTAAAATGGACCGAAATTCGTATTTTTGAACAATACGATGGCTAGTTTTTGAAATCTGACGCGGAACCCGAAACACGGTTATAAATTTAGAAGAAGAATCCTATCAGGGTCTCCAAGTCCTCGATTTCATCTGGCCTTTTTGGGCGATTTTCTTACACCTCGAAAAAAATGGACGAAATCTATTATTCGACCCAGATGATGGCCATTGTTTGAAATCTGATGCGGAATCCGAAACACTGTCATAAATTTAGGAGAAGAATGTTGTAAGGGTCTCCCGATCCTCGATTTCATATGGACTTTTCGGGGGATTCTCGTTTCACCCGACAAAAATGGACCGAAATCTGTATTTTCTGACCAAACGATGGCTAGTGTTTGAAATATGACGCGGTACCCGAAGCGCATTTATAAATTTTGGAGAAGAATGCTACTAGGGTTTCCCGGTCATTGATTTCATCTAGACTTTTCAGGCGATTTTCTTACCATCGACAAAAAAGGACCGAAATCCGTGTTTTCGAAAAAGAATACAGCTAGTGTTTGAAATCTGACGCGGAACCTGAAACAAAATTATAAATTTAGAAGAAGAATG
>PGTU02004117.1:0-25486 GCA_002896215.2 Cicer echinospermum
GTTTATTTTATTATCTATTTATTCATTTAATTATTATCTATTCATTATTTATTTTATTATCTACTTATTTATTTATTCATTTATTTATTATTATTAATTATTATTTATTTATTCATTTTCTCATTTATTTAATTATTATTTATTTATTCACTACTTATTTATGTAGTTATTTATTATTTATTTAATTAATTATTTATTCATTACTTATTTAGTTATTTATTTTATTATTTATTTATTCATTTACTCACTTATTTATTATTTATTTCGTTATTTATCTATTTATTTATTTATTTTATTTATTTATTTATTTATAGTAAGTAATTTATTTGTATTTGGTGGTTGTGTGGCTATAATTCTTTTGCGGACTATTAGAGACGACGACCGACAAAGAGACGACCCGTTAGCAGATCAGATTCGTTGGACGAAATCTTCAGTCGAGGTAAGGGGTGAGATGAGGTTCGATATTATGAGCATAAAATAACGTGAGATGAACGGGAATGCCGAAATTCCCAAATGTTCATTCGGGGCTTACTACTACGTACAGTTAGAGCCCTTATTGAGTAATAATAATTAATTAATAAATGTGAATGGTAATAGTGAGGATTAAATATAATTTAGTAACCTATAGAATTGCTGTGAATTTATTAATTTATCAAGATTGGTATGCCGTCTGATTTTATGAATATTATGTCGATTGTTACTGTGTGAATGATACTACTGGAGTGTCTTGCTACTTGAATGAAATTGTGATATCACTTGATCTGTTATTTGTGATTGATAAGACTGAATGATGCATTGTGAGTAGTGTAAACCAATATTGTGATTTTATTGTGATTGACTGATAAAGATAATATAATGATGAACATTGTGAAGTCAAATTAAAAACTTATTGAGTTGTGATGATCAAGTAAGTCTGAGATATGTGTTGTAGACTTTGGAGGTTAGGATTATTTTGTCATCATATAGGGAGGGTCTGACAAACCTAGTGATTCGGGGAAGTACAACTGAATGAGCCTGATCGTGGAGGGCTACAGTCGAACTGTAAGGTAAGACTGATAGACCTTGGGGGTACACCTAGTGGGGAATTCCTAAGTGGATTAGTGGGTTATTCCCTAAGGCCGGGAACTACCGTGCAACACAAGAGTACCCGACCGTCGCGTTATATGTGTCTCGGTTGAGTTTGAGGGGATCTATGAGGACTTGGCCATTCATGAATTGTCCGTCCACTCTTGTAGTGGCATAGTATCAGGCCTCCTAACCAAGTACTTCAGAGTAGAATGGTACCAAATGATGAAGTATAGAGTATAGGACATGCATAGCATTTCATTATTTTGATTGTCTTATTATGAATGATTTGATAAGTCGTTGATATTATACACTTGACTGTTTGAGATTGTGATAATTTGATTGTTTGCGTGTTCTCCTCGTGTATTTTATACTGTTACATAATTTCGATACTCACCCCTCGTTGTTTGTGTTTGGCGTTTGCGACGGACGTAGACGAGTTGTAAGTTGCAGGTGATGACTAATACCATCAGGAGAGGCGGAAGCCACCATGCCTTGGAGACCTTCATTATTATGCATTGTGTTGATGTTATTTTGAGTATTTTATTTTGGGAATTCCCGCTCTGATAGTGACATCGGGTTGGGGACTATATTTGCACTGAATTTAAAACATGAGTATGTGTACTTCAAAAAAGAATTCTGTTGTTTGATACTATGATTTCGAATCCATTATGTTTGATGGAAATTTTGGATTTATGTGACATGCTTATGATTATGTGATACCCTTTATCTAAAAAAAAAAAAATTATTTGGGTTTAGGGTGTCACACCCAACATTTGGAGTGCTACCTCCAAATCACCTAGGAATTCCCCACCCGAATACCTCCAAGGTCTAACAATCTTGCCTTAAGGCTCGACAGCAGACCGCCACGATCAGGCTCATTCAGTTGTACTTCCCCGGAATCACTAGGCTTGTCAGGCCCTACCTATATGATGACAAAATAATCTCCACTTCACAAATTCACAATATTTATTTTCTCCCCTCGTTGGTATATGATACTCCATTAATACCGTCATCTCGGACACAAATTGAAATCACAATATTCTCATCACAATTTATAACATCACTATAATTAATCACACATCATCATCATCATCACATAAACTCATCACAATTTATAGAATCACTATCATCAATCATACAACAACACATATATTCATCACAAATTTATCACATCACCATTATTAATCATACATTATCATCATTACATATAATTATCACAACACATCTATTTTTATTATAACATCATTTAAACTCATCTAATCAAACGTATGCTTAAAATTAATTCAACAACCAATATCACAATAATATTACACACCACACATTTAAAGAAATTAAATCAAATATCAAAATAACATCAAATGCCACACATTTAACGAAATTAAATCAAATATCACAATAATATCAAATGTCACACATTTAACGAAATTAAATCAAATATCACAATAATATCAAATGCCACACATTCAAACAAATTAAATCAATCAACACCCTACAAATATTTCTATTCTATATTTTAATCTCACAATTTCCATATTTTCACATTAATTAATTTATCCCTCAAAGGGCTACTGCCATACGTAGCGAGCCCCGGATGAATCGTTGGGAAATACGGTTTTCCCGTTCATCTCACAATATATTACACTCATGAATTCAAATGCTCTCTCACCCCTTACCTTATTTCGACGCTTTCACCTATGAATATGATTCGATGCCCAAACAGTCTTTGCTCTTTGACTCTTTGTCCTTCAATCTAACTCGACAGTTTATGGGTAAACGTCAAAAATAAATTATAAGGAGATATTCTAAAAACTAAATTTGAAAATCGGCCAAATAAAATTACCATAAATCAGATAAACCAATCAGTGGATAATATAGCCACTTTTAACATGGTCGTTTTGGCGTTGGTTTCACTCAAATCGGACTTACGGTGAAGGAGAACGATGCAAAATAACGAATTCTATAAACGAAGAAGTCGAGTATTTTAGAGGGAAATTGGGGTTGTTAAAAATCTGAAAAATCATGTTTAATTGATGAGTTAAATGAATGAAATAACATACTCAAATTTGGGCGAAAATAGAGAAAGTGTTCTGGAACATCAGCGGTGTCAAACGATAGGGTTATTGTTGTGTTTCCTCTTTGGCTTTACGGCTGCCCTTCGAACTCCCTTCCCTTTATTTGTTTGTTTTATTATATTAACAATTAGGGTTCATAGAGTCAAACCCATTGGTCTCTTTATTTATATTTTACTATTATTATTTTTATTTTATTAAAATAAAACTAATAATTATAAAAAACTAATTCCTCCAAACACCATTTAGTTTTCCAAACATTACTAATATTTTATAAATTAGAGTAATTAAAATAATCAATATAAAAAAATATATTACTAATATAAAAACTCTCACATTCAAAATAATCTCTACAATTATACTTATTTCTCAAAATACTCACATTATAATAATACCATCATATTAGAAAATGGTCAAAATTATAAAATAAATAAATATATCATCAATATTTTTTTATTAATTACTAAATCATAATAAATATATATATAAATCACAATACCATAACAAGTATTTAAAAATAAACGAAATCAAACACAATATCAATTCTATATCAAGATAATTATTTATAAAAAAATAATAAAAATAGAAAATAGTTATAAATAATTGAAATATAACTATCTTCATACTTAACATAAGTCAAGCGCACATAAAAATATTACATTAATTAGGTACATGTATGTACACGTAAAATCGTATTAAAATATATATTACACTAAAATACTATTTTTTTAAATATATCAAATAAAAAAATATAATATGTATGATTTATATCGCTCATGTAATATAACATGTATCAAACTAACACATCATAGAAAGCATTCATATAACGAAAATTAGCCACAAAATTTATCAACATATATTCTAAAATAATATTAGTCATCAAATTAATTATTTAAAATTCTATTTAATTAATAAAGTAGTTTATTATAAAATTTGGGGTCTTACAATTCTCCCCTTGTTAAAGAATTTCGTCCTCGAAATTTTCAGTGAGTGAACTAATATCCAACTTATCACCCTCAAGATTCAAACTTAGTGTATAACGATATTTAAGACCTTCAATCTCCAATTAATTTCTGGTATCACCTATCAGAACGTGATTTCTTCCAAACTAGAATTCAAGACTCATTAACATGTAATAACTACGATTCTCAAACGCAAGACCAAACCAGTCAAACAAAAACAACGAAGGACGTGAGTTTTCGAAATCATGTTAATAGTATAATATAAGTATGAAGAACACACAAATAATCATAATAGACCGTATCATAATCACATTACAATATATCAAAATATTTAAGCAATTCATACAAATTATACAAATTGCAAAACTTAGAATTTCAATTCTGACAAGTTTTACAATTCTAACAATAATAATAATAATAATAATAATAATAATAATAATAATAATAATAATAATAATAATAATAATAATAATAATAATAATAATAATAATAATAATAATAATAAAATGTGCATGTCATCAAATTTGGTAGAAGCAACTAATTTCATTACCGTTAAATGTGTGCAAGGATCAATTAGAAAGTATCACAAAATAAGTGTGAAATACTTATAGTACCATAGATACCAAATTACAAATTAACACATAATAATAAAGTAATGTAGTCACATGTCACATAATAATAAAGTAATAATGTAGTATACCATTTACCAAATATGAAGAAAGAAATATCACTATCTATAATAAATTAATATCGTAAACTTTTTTACTCAATGTGACAAAAAAAAAAATTAATTTGTTCTTTTAAAAATTATTTTCACAAACTTAAATATTAATGGTAAATTAAGTTTTTTCCATTTTGATTCTTTTGAGGCTTCAACCTCTCTCTATGTAAATATGTAAACATGTTTTAGCAATGTTATGTAAAATTAATCTCTTATTTCTTTGCAAATTTTTTGACTAAGTATGTGAATGTATTTATGACTATGTAAGTACTAAATTGTTTGTGTTTGAAGTGTTCTAATTGTTGGGAATTAGTGTATAGAGTCAGAATAGTCGAGAGCATCTAAAAGTGAAATAGTTTTATATTGCTTCAATCAAATTATTGATTATAAATTGATGTAAGTGTTGTGGTTACGACTTGTAATTTACAAATAAATTAATTTGCATGTGTAATTTAGTGAATTTTTAACTTGAAGTAAGGAGTAGGAGTTGTGGCGCCGTCGTCGCACTCCTTAATCACGTTAAAAAAATACTTTTAATTATCCATTTTGAATTTGAATGACTGCAATTATAGTTACCTTAAGTAGTTGATTACATCAGTAAGAGGGACTAGCTATCCCAATGACTCATCGTCAATAATTAGGAAATTCATATTATTAATAATAATAATTCTTGAGTACTAGAGATGGCTAGAACTTAGAGTTAAAAAAAAAAAACATTTTGAATGAGTTAATGTTATTTTATTTTGTAAAAGTAAAATAACTTTTGTTTGAATTACTCTCGATTATTTTAAGAAAAACTAAATTGAGTTGAATTTTTGTTGATTTATAAAATAACAGTAATTCTATACTACTGATTTTATTTAATGTTTAAAATAGCTGAAAATTCACACCATATTTTATTATGTGTTGTTTTTAAGAAAATCATAAAGTGTTGTTGGTATTAAGTTGGTTTAGAGGGGATGTGAATATTGAATTGTGAGAGTGTTAGGATATTAGTTTGAAATGATTAGATAATATGAACTCGTTAGAGTTTAACTTAATATTAGAGTTTTAGATTTTACTAACTTAGTAGTGATTTATAATGTTAAATAAAAAAAGTCACATGATAAAAAAAGGGAAATTCACATTATAAATTCCCATTATTATTTTGGTGAAACCCAATTTATATAAAAAAAAGGGACGTTTCTTTCTAAATCTTGACTTGAATTGAAAATATATCTCTTATGTTTCAAGTTTTAATTTTGACTAAAAAATCCTTAGTTTTGATTTTAAATTGTTATGTGTGATAAAAAAAAACTTGTGATTGTCGTAATTACTATTTTTATTGGTTTTAAGATAATGTTGTAGATATTATAGTTAAATCAAGTTCATAGAGATTACATTATTTTAATTGAGTAATAAAGTTTGAATTTTTCCATGTGTAGTTTGAGAAATGTGATATCCTAAATTAGTTATAAAAGTTTGTGTTTCCTTGTAAACAAACTTTCTTTATCCACTACAAATTTTACTAATCTAGTCTAAATTATTATATACGTCATTTTGGGGTTTAGGGTGTCACGTTAGTGGTATTAGGGTTTAGGGTGTCACATTAGGGGTATTACTGCATAGGATGTGGTGGGGACAAAATGGTCCCATGAATAAAAACCCTAGCTCACATAGAGCTAATATGACAAATCAATCTCAACTTTTTTTGAAAGGCAAGAAGAATGTAGTTGAATTCATAGTTTTAAATTATGGTATGTCTGTAATATTATAAATTTTGAAATCTTCACAATGATATTGCATTTGCAATTCAGACTGCATCACTCACATTTATCTGTATTTTTCTTCAATATAAAGGTGTGTAGTGATTGCAACAACAAATTTAAACCATAGCTGATTTGTAGAAACAGAGGTAACAATATTGGAATTCAAGGCCGTTGAGAAGACTTGAAAATGAATTAAATCAATGTAATTTTTTAAAAATGAATTTTTTAACCTTGTAATATTTCTTACCTTAGATTGAGACATCATTCTTTTCCTCTATAAAATTTCAATAAAATAGCTAAATGATTCACATCTTGATTTTAATAGATTGTAAAAGATAAAACAAATTACAACAGAAATAGTAAATAAAAAATCATAATATCTTATTCATTTCATATCATTTCATTACATCTTAATATGTAAGAAATACTACAATATTTCTTAAAACTGTGGAGTTGTAGCAAAAAACATTGGGTGGATGACAACATTTTTTGTTGATTAATGCATGCTTCTGGCAGTGGGATACAATCAATGTACTTGTTTGCTCGTGTTCCATGCACACTTCCAACCAAGATAGTAGCAATAACAACAAACAACAACATCATCTTTAACATCATTTTCAATGTTTTTTCCATTGTAGCTTGAAGTGTTTTTCTTTTTTTGCAAAGAAATAAGAGATTAAATTTACATAACATTGCTAAAACATGTTTACATATTTATATAGAGAGAGGTTGAAACCTCAAAAGAATCAAAATGGAAAAAAATAATTTACCATTAATATTTAAGTTTGTGCAAATAATTTTTAAAAGAACAAAATTGATTTTTTTTTTGTCACATTGAGTAAAAAAGTTTACGGTATTAATGTATAATTGATAGTGATATTTCTTTCTTCATTTTTTGGTAAACGGTATACTACATTACTTTATTATTTTGTGACATGTGACTATCTCTATGGAATGATTTATTATGTAATTAAGTAAAATATTAAAGGTATTGATTTATATTTCTTAAAGAAAAAGATATTGATTTATAATTGATCGGTAATGGTATGTAATGGTATTTGATTGGTAATTTTGTATTGTTGAATACATTATTTTTTTTTATTTTTAGTGTTAATTTGTAATTTGATATCTATGGTAGTATAAATATTTCACACTTATTTCGTGATACTTTCTAATTGATCCTTGCACACATTTAACGTTAATGAAATTTAATAGCTTCTACCAAATTTGATGACATTCACATTTTATTATTATTATTATTATTATTATTATTATTATTATTATTAATTATATTATTATTATTATTATTATTATTATTACTGTTATTGACTTCTTAAAAAAAAAGTTCAACATAGACTCCTACTATTTTTTGTAAAAATAAATTTTATAATAATAAAAAATGAAGAACGAATATATTATTTGCTAATAATCCATCCTGTTGTCCTTTAAGTTACATGAAAATTACAAATTAGTTCTTTATATTTTTTTTATAACAAAATAGTCCTTTATTTATCTTTTGGAGTCAAGTTTGTGATTTTATGTTTGTAAATGTTTTTACCGTTAATCCTAATTTAAAATCAGCAAAATTGAAATCCAAAATTTTCTTAATTTTTTAAATAAACTCGTGTACTTAACGATTTTAACTGAATTAATCATAAAAATATAAATCATCAATGACGTAATATCTATTTGGTAAAAAATTGAGAAAATTATAATACATTAATTATAATTTATTGTATGAATATACTCATAACAAATATTGATAGTACATTCAGCGATGGATCTTCTTGGTAGCTAATCAAAAAAGCTGCGAAAACAAATCGAAAAGAGGTTCGAGAAAGGAGACAAAAGGAAAGACAATTAGTAGTATAAGAAAAGGATTTGGGGGATTTGTTCATAATTGTGGAAATGGCTGATCCACCACCATCTGAACACACCCTCAGAGAGTATGGGAATCGAAATAGAAACCATGCTCGATTGGCTATCCATAACACACCGATTATTGTTAATTAGTTTGAAGTGAACCCCGCTCTATTCCAAGAGTTGAAGGAGATTCATTTTTTCCGGTAAACATAATGAAGACACCAATAGACACCTCACAAACTTCTTTGAATTATGTGAAACAGTGAAAGTGGATGGTTGTTATGAAGAAGACAAGAGATTGAGATTATTTCCATTGTCATTGAAAGATGATGCTAAGGAGTGGCTTAACTCATTTCCTGCCAGTAGTATCACAACGTGGGATGACCTTGAAGATAAGTTCTTAGAACAATACTTTCCCCCAGCTGTGTTCGTTAGAAAGAGGCAAGAAATTTCAATTTACAAACAAAAAGAGGGAGAATCTCTTCGTGACACTTACAAGAGGTTCAGGAGTTTACTAGCTGGATGCCCCAATCATGCTTATGAAAACACTGCCCATATGCAAATATTCTGTAATGGTTTGAAGCCTAGCACTAGAACTATGTTGGGTGCTACAATAGGGGGTTCTTTGAATTACAAGACTGCATTAGAAACACGCAAAATTATTGAGATCATGGCATCAAATGAACAAATGATGTTGTATGACAGAGGTGGTGGGTCAACAAGTGGTATATTGGAATTGAATGTTATGGATTCTAGTTGGCTCTAGGTAGGCTTCTCTCAAAACAGTTAGAAGATGTTATCGCCGTTGAGATAAAGAATGGGATGGTAGCCCTAAATATACAACCCCAAGTGGCCCCTGTCAAATTATTGAAACATACTGGTTGTAACTTTTGTGGTGGAGCACATAAAAATGGAGCTTGTGAAGCATTGGATGAAAATGATATAGAAGAACTAGAAGAGGTGAATTTTATGGGTAATAACGGCAAGCAGAACAATCCCTACTCTAGTACATACAACATTGGTTGGAGAAATCATCCAAACTTTTCTTGGAGAGATCAGCAGGGTGGATCTCAAGGTCAACAAGGAGCTCAAGCAAATCAAATTCCACCTCAAAAAGCTGCTTGAGAGAGCGCAATGGAGTAGTTAGTAACAAGCACAAGGTCTTTCATTGAAGAGTCAAGAGCCATCCAGAAAATTCAATCTGCATCAATAAAGAATCTGGAAACTCAACTGGGTCAACTTGCCCAACAAATGGCACAAATAGTGCTTGGAAATTTGCCTAGTGACGCAATTCCGAATCCACAAAATAATGTCAATGCAGTGACAACGAGGAGTGGCAAGGTAAATGAACAAGTATCACCTAAAGCCAAACAAAGTGGAAGTACTTCAACCCATTCGGAGGAAATGGTCACACAGACATCAGTTGAGGAGCACATTTCTCTTGAAAAGGAGGAAGAACCTGTGGTACAGAAAAAGGAGACCCTACCAAAGCCTGAAATTCGACTTCCATTCCCTCAAAGATTAAGAAAGGAAGAAACTGAAAAACAATTTGGTAAGTTTCTTGATGTTTTTTATAAAATTACAAATTAACATTCCTTTTGCAGAAGCACTAGAGCAGCTGTCGGCTTATGCCAAGTTCATGAAGGAGATTATGTTAAAGAAAATAAAAATTGGTAGTGAAACAATGATGCTTATTGAAGAGTGCAGTGTTATTCTACAAAGGAAGTTGTCACCTAAGCTCAAGGATTCTGGAAGCTTCTCTATTACTTGCGCTATTGGGGAAAGAACTTTTGGGAAATCCCTGTATGATCTTGGGGCTAGTGTGAGTCTTATGCCCCTTTCCATATACAAAAGATTAGGCATCGGAAGAGTCAAAGACACACAACTGATGTTACAATTTGAGGATCGTTTCAATGAAACACCCATATGGGGTGGTGGAAGATGTGTTGGTCAAAGTAGATAAAGTTCATTTTTCCAGTGGATTTTGTGGTACTAGACATGGAGGAAGACAATGATATCCTCTTGATCTTGGGGAGACCATTCTTAGCAACAGGGAGAGCTATGATTGATGTGGCGGATGACACCTTAACCTTTAAGGTAAATGAGGAAACAGTTACATTTAATATTCTAAAAGCCATAGAGCATTTCAAACGAAAGAGAAGGGTGCAACCGAATTGAGATTTTCAATTCGATAATCGATGAAGAAGTTGAACATCAAGGACTCATTCTGCCGTTAGAAAGAGTGTTATGCCTACTCCAAGATGTTGTTAAAGATAGTGAAGATCCAAGGGTAAAAGATGTTTTATTCATGTTAGAAGCATCACCATCCCACTCCCCCCGCTTCCATACTACATGGGAGGAGTTGAAAGGGAATGAAGAAGAATATGTAGAGAAAAAGAAAGAGACGCCATTGGTTGAACTAAAGTAATTGCCACCTCACTTGAAATATGTACCCCTTGGTGAGAGAAAGATGATGTGTTCTTTGTGTCATATAATACACTTTGACAATGGTTGAGGCGTCAAGCTAATGACTTTAAAGAAGCGCTTCATATGAGGCAACCCATAAGTAGAGGTAACTTTTATTTTTGCAATATTATTATTTTTATTTGAATTTTTTTCATTTTAATTATGTGTAAATATACACTATGATGAAGATTTTTTAACAACTTGAAGCTAGTCTTAAACTATTTATTTCAGATTTTGAAATTTAAACTCTATTTATTTGCTTATATTACTGCTTAATTTGATAAGTTTCACTAATGCATTTATTGTTGATTACTCCTTGTTTTTCAATGTCTCACTTGCCATTTTTTTTTTATAAAAAAATAAAACCAAAATTTTTTGTAGTGGCATGTTTGGCATCATTTAGATAGTTCATACTCTTTCTTATTATCTTACTTGTGAGCTTTTGAGTCTAAACACTTTAATTCTTTGTTGTGTGATTATCCAGACATGTGTTATCCCTTCAGAAACTTGTACTAATTCTAACTTGCATCACTTGTAATTTATGCATACACTGAGGAAATATTTTTTGGTCGCTTGAGCCTTTCTAACTATCCTATGCAAATTTTATCCTTTGATAGCCCCTTTGAGCCTTGCCCTTTTATTTTGGTTACTTGCCACATTACAAGCCAAAAACCTGACTTTAATTAAATCACCTTACTTAGGGTTAGGTAGAAAATAATTATCGTCTTGGTAAAGTTCTAAGTTTGGGGTTTCTCATGGGATAGCAACCTTTTAAGTTTGGGGTAGTGATTCTCACAAAAAGAAAACAAAATCAAAACAAAAGGAAAAAAAAATCAGTTTGTGTACTTTGATAAATAATATCTTTGTTTTATGAATGTTTGAGAATCTTCACAACAAAAAGGTGAAGAAAAATAAAAAAGTTGTAGAATAATTTGAAAATGTATGCCTAACTCCAAGTAGTAAAGCCTACAATCCCAAAATGTCCTACCCTTACCTAAGCCCCATTACAACGCGAAAGTCCTCAAAAGTGTATGTGTTTGCTGCATTGTGATTGCTAACTAGATTTTTTTTCAAGCCTATGATAGCTTGATGCATGTTCTAGGATTTGGGTGATAAATTCATAAACCTTGCTAAACACTTGAGAGAAATTTTGGTGAGATCGTGTGAAGAGAGAGTTGAACTTGATGAACGAATGCTAAAGTATACAAATTGTGTTGTTTTTTTTTTATAAGCAACCATGAAGCATGATGAATGTTTTGTAGTAGCTGGAACTTTGAGCATTGAGTTTGATTTGATTTGAGAAATTGAGTTTAAGTTTGCTTTTAACTGTACCAAATCTAAAATTAATTGTTGCTTGGGGACAAGCAATAGATTATGTTTGGGGTTGTGATGACTGTTCATCATATGCATATTTTTCATTGATTTTTGTCTTATTTATTTTTAACCATTAGTTAATTTAAGGAGTTATTTGATATATTTTGTTAATTTTAGTTCTTTGATTTAATGAAATGTTCTTATTTCCTTGATTAAGTAGAGATTTTTTTTTTTCCGTAGTTTTGCGTTGTTTCTTTGTTTTAGTGCAGTGCTGAATTTTGGTGAGAAATTAACATGACATATGTGGAGTATTTCAGCCATCTTGGGAGTTTTATATGTCCAATTGTAGTCAAACTAAGTGCAAGTGACAGCTAAGATCCATAGCTACAACTTTCACGAAGATACCAGAATCAAATTTAGCTACAAATGAAGTATATGTCATACAATAGGTGTTGTGCGCCTGTGGCACAAAGACCTGCGCCTAGGGCGCATTTCGGCCTTCCTGAATCTGCCCACTTGCGCCTAAAGCGCAGCTGAATGTTTAAAAATGCATTTTTTTATTTTTTTACTTTTTAGGGATCTTTTTTACTAATGGAAAGTTGGGAGACTTGTGCCCTAACAAAGAAACTCAAAGACGGCGGTTTCTAACACCATTGGAGCAGTTTTATCAAGAATCATTCATGAATCTTTCTTGTAATTGTTCACTAATCTCTATCCTTTTTATCTCTGTCATGAGTAACTAAACCCTATTTGTTAGGGATGTGTATAACAAGATGAAACCCTTATTTTTCTGATTTGATTTATATTTATATGAATGAGTTTATTGAATTATTTTTCACATCTCTGTACTTAATGCTTTTTATTGTTTGATCAACATTAAAATTTTCTACAATTCGTATTTTGAAACGGGAGTGGACTTTACGAATTCTTGAGATGAGAAATTCATGAATTTGTAGTCTAGGGATAGATGCAGGTCATGAAACCAATTAAATTAGTTGCAAAGACAATAGTTTAACAAGATAATTCTTGTACGGTAAGGCTTAATTCTAATCTTAAATCCACTAAGGAATTATGGGTTACTTTGGAATTAAATGTTCTATCACTAAGACACTAGGGCAAGAATAATAAAGAGAATTCGATAATAATTCAATAAAGGAATTCAGTAATTATGATCAAATTAGACATCAAGGTTGGAATCAAAGTGAAATCCATCCCTGATTTTTTTTTTTAATTATAAAGGATCAATTTTATTACTGTTGTTAATTTTAAATATTATTTCAATCAATTTGGAAACTTTTTGTTAAATTTTAGTAGTTAAATATAATTTAGTAGTAAAATGCAATCCTTGAGTTCGACACTCGGTACTACCGTTTTATTATTACTTGCAATGATTCAGTACACTTGCTCAACCGCTATCAACCACATTGTGAAGTAGAATATAAGCTCATGCATTGCATTGCATTTTCTTGTGATTGTTTTGTTATGATTAATAGGTATCATGTGCGATAATAATTTCTCTTAGATGAATTGATGTTAAAGTGAAATGCATTGGTTTTAATTAAGTTGTTTTAACTTTATAATGTGATATTTTTCTTTGAAGAATGTTTTGTGTTATGGTACGTTGTATTATGATTGTTTGCGTGTTCTTATTACTTATATTATACTATTAACATGATTTCAAAACTCACCTCCTTCGTTGTTTGTGTTTGACTGTCTTAGCTCTGCGTTTGTGAAATCGTAGTTATTAATGGTTAATGAATCTTGAAGTTCAAATTTGGGAGAAACCACGCTCTGATAGGTGATACCAGAAATTAAGAGTTGTAATTTATATTTTAGTTATGTAATTACAAATGACTTTTTATATGAAAACCTTAGTACTAGTAAGTTTTTGGAATTAAAACAAGAATTTATAGTTAAATCAACTTCATTGAGATTAAATTGTTTTAATTGAGTAATAAAGTTTGACTTGTTCCATGTGTACTTCGAGAAACGTGATATCCTTAATTAGTTACAAACGTTTATATTTCCCTGTAAACAAATTTTCTTTATTCGCTGCAAATTTTACTAAAAAAAATCTAGTATAAATTATTAAATATATCATTTTGGGGTTATGGTGTCACAAAAAGTAGTAGAAAATAAAATGATTAATTAATAGCTTGTTATAAATTCAATTATATCATGAGAAATTTAGGAGGAGATCAATGTAATTTTTTAAAAATTAATTTTTTAACCTTATGATATTTCTTACCTTAGATTGAGACATCCTTCTTTTCCTTTATAAAATTTCAATAAAATAACTAAATTATTCACATCTTGATTTTAATAGATTGTAAAACATAAAATAAATTGCAACATAAATAGTAAATAAGGAATCATAAAATCTTATTCATTTCATTACATCTTATTATGTAAGGAATACTACAATATTTCTTAAAACTGTGGAGTTGTAGCAAAAACATTGGGTAGATGACAACATTTTTTGTTGATAATGCATGCTTCTGGCAGTGGGATACAATCAATGTACTTGTTTGCTCGTGTTCCATGCATAAACTTGTGTGCTTAATGGTTGTGACTGCAATAATCATAAAAATATAAATCATCAATGACCTAATATCTATTTGGCAAAAAAATGAGAAAATTATAATACATTAATTATAATTTATTGTATGAATATACTCATAACAAATATTGATAGTACATTTAGCGATGGATCTTCTTGGTAGCGGGCAGAGCCACAACATCCCCTTTATTTTTTATTTTCTTTGTATATATACAATAACTATATATTGATAATAATAACGATAGATTATCATAATAATAGTGATAAATTATTAAAATATCATCACACATTTATGTTTTTTAGAAACTACATCTCATTTGGCATTTCTCCTCTCTCCATGTATGTACCTCTTTTCTTCTCATATATCTGCTCAATTTATTCTCCCTCTCTTAAAATTTATACTAATAAAATATAATAAAACTAATACAATAAGCTCTATATATAGATAAACTACCTATTATCGAATGATAAACTAACTAATCTCGAACAAACAAACTCTAACACTCTAGTTAGCAACTCAACTACTAACTATTAGCAAAATTTTACATGTTAACTATTGATATATGATATAATGTGATACTATTTTTTAATTGTGCATTATTTTACTTAATATGTGTATTTCTTTAGGAGTGACACAATGTTTAAACATAAGAAATTGATGTATTTTTCAAGAAGAAAGTTTTCAACAAAGATGAAAATCGTAAAATGGATATATTTTATTTGATTGAATTATGTGCAGTTCTAAAACTTGTGTGAATTGTATGACTTATGAAAATTGTGTGACTTGTTAAAATTGTAAAACTTGTCAGAATTTAAATTCTAACTTTTGCAATTTGTCTACTATGTATGAATTGCCTAAATATTTTTGATATATTGTAATGTGATTTATGATACAGTCTATTTATTATTATTTGTGTGTTCTTCATACTTATATTATACTATTAACATGATTTCGAAACTCACATCCTTCGTTGTTTTTGTTTTACTGGTTGGCCCTGCGTTTGCGAAATCGTAGTTATTACAGGCTAATGAGTCTTGAATTCTAGTTTGGAAGAAATCACGTTCTAATAGATGATACCAGAAAATTAATTGTTGTAAATTTTTATTTTTGTTATTTAATTAGAAATGACTTTTTTTTTGTTTGAAAACCTTACTACTAAGTGTTTGGAATTAAATTGAGAAATGTGATATCCAAAGTTAGTTATAAATTTTTTATTTCCTTAGAAACAAATTTTCTTATCCGCAATGAATTTTCCTAAATAAATCTATATAAAATTATTATATATGTTATTTTGGGGGTTCAGGGTGTCACATTAGTGGTATCAGAGCACGTTTGTCCAATGAGGTTGAGTGTTAGTCAAATGGCAGTCGTGTTAGTTGTGTTTTCTTGTGTGTTAACTATTTTCACTAATATGCTTTATTTCCTTGTTATATATTGTGTTATGTGCTACATTTTTGTATAATTATACATATTTATGAACTTACTAATTAACTATTTAATGTTTGCTTACTCATTGCGTTGTGGATTTTAAATTCCTATATAAGTGACTAAATAGACCATGAAATTATTTGTTGAAATTTGAGTTAATTTGAATTGTTGAAAAGATAAAGTTGATTACCTTTTGATTAGAATTGTGTCTTGTGTTTCTAGATATAATTATTTTATAGTTGATAGTTAGAAACAAATTTTTTTTTCTGATTGACTAGATATATATTTAAAATTATTAATTTAATCGAGTTAATACTAATTATTGATTGATGGACCTTGCTTTGGGTTGTGAAATGATTATTAAAGTTTGGATCTTGTTAATGAAACCAATTTAGAAAACTTAGTAATTTTGAAAAATTAGGAAATTCATATTAATAATAATAGTAATTCTTGAGTACTAGAGATCGCTAGTGTAACACCCTAAATTTTATGATAAATTATTTTATTAATTAAATAGGATTTTAAATAATTAATTTGATGTTAAAATTATTATAAAAATAAATATATGTTAATAAACTTTGTGATTAATTTCCGTATATAAGTGATTTTTATGAAGTGTTAGTTTTATATATACTAGAATACATGAGCGATATAAATCATAAATATTATATTTTATTATTTGATATATTTTTTTTAAAAATAATAGTATTTAGTGTAATATATATTTTAAAGAAAAAGATTGTATACAATTTAACGTGTATATATGCACACCCAATTAATATATCATTTTTTTATGCGTTTGACTATTATTAAATGTGTACTTAATTATATTTCTTTAATTCTAAATATATTTTTATTTAATTATTTAGTTTATAAATAATTATCTTGAGATAGTGGTAATATTGTGTTTGATTTTCTTATTTTTATATACTTATTATGATATTGTGATATATATATATTTAGTATGATTTAGTATTTAATAGTATTTTAATATTTATATAATTTGAATATTCTCTAATTATGATAGTATTTAATGTGACTATTAGAAAGAAAAAAGTATCATTAGGGTGATTATTTTGAATATGAAGGTTTTGATTTTTAATATATTTTAAACGATTTATTACTTTATTTTATAAAATTTTAGTTTGGAAATATTAGCAATATTTAGTAATTAAATTATTTAAAAAATAAAGTTAAAACATTAGTTTTATTAATTATTGGTTTTATTTAAAAATAAATAAAGGGACCAATGAGTTTTAACCATGTGCGAATCCTAATTGTTAATAAAATAAAACAACAACAAAAAAAGGGAATTGGACGGTGATCGATAACTTTCCAGAAAAAACTTTGGACGGTGATCGACAACAACCAAAGTGGAAACAAAAGAACAACCTATCGTTTGGCACCGGTGATCGATAACTTTCCAGAAAACTTTCTCCATTTTCGCCCAAATCTGAGTATGTTATTTCATTCATTTAACTAGTCTATTAAACATAATTTTCCAGAATGTTAACAACCTCAATTTCTCTCTAAAATACCCGACTTCTGCGTTTGTAGAATTCGTTATTTTGCACCGTTCTCGTTCACCGTAAGTCCGATTTAAGTGAAACCAACGCCAAAACGACTGTTGTGAAAAGTGACTATATTATCCACATGATTTTTTACTTCTGATTTATGGTAATTTTCCTTGACGAATTTTCGAATTTGTTTTTAGGAGTATTCTCATATTTTATTTTTAACGTTTACCCATAAACTGTCGAGTTAAATCGATTCATCTGGGGCTCGCTACGTACGGCAGTAGCCCCTTTGAGTGATAAAATTAATTATTATACAAAATGGAAATTGTGAGATAAATTTGGAATAGAAATATTTATAAGGTGTTGATTGATTTAATTTCGTTAAATGTGTGATATTTGATATTATGGAGATATTTAACATTATTGTGATATTTGATATTATTGTGATATTTGATATCATTGTGATATTTGATTTCAAATGAAATTGGTGCACATGTTTGATTAAATTAGTTTATGTGAATGCAGTGTATAATGTAAGTTTAATTGATGATGATGCGTGATTTATGATATAAATTTGTCATTAAGTTTATGTGATAATAATTATGATGTTTGATTTATGATAGTGATTCTATAAAATTGTGATGAGTTTATGTGATGATATATGATTAATGATAGTGATATTGTGAATTTGTGATGAGAATATTAAAGTAACCCCATAGTTGGTGAAATAATTTTGATCCAATTTGTGTTGAGATGGCGATCTTAATGGAGTATCATAAGCCAGCGAGGGGAGAAATATTGAGAAATTTGTGAAGTGAATATTATTTTGTCATCATATAGGTAGAGCCTGACAAGCCTAGTGATTTCGGGGAAGTACAACTGAATGAGCCTGATCGTGGTGGTCTACTATTGAGCCTTAAGGCAAATATTGTTAGACCTTGGAGGTATTCGGGTGGGGAATTCCTAGGTGACTTGGAGGTAGCACTCCAAATGTCGGAAGCTACCATGCAACACACTTTACCTCGATTGTCACGTATATGTGTCTCGGGTTGAGTTGAGGGATCTATGAGGACAGGGCCAATTTGAATTGGTCCGTCCACCGGGATGGTGGCATAGTATCAAGCCTCCTAACCAAGTACTTCAGAGTTAGAATGGTACCACATAGTGAAGTAGAGTCTAAGCTCATGCATAGCATTCATTTTCTTGTGATTTATTTTGTTGTGTTAATATGTATTATGTGTGATAATAATTTATGCGATGATTTGGATGTTACATTGAAGTGTATTGATTTTCTTTGATTTTTTACTATATAATGTTGATGTTTTTTCCTTGAAAATGTTTGTTAATGATACGGTATAGTGATGATTAATTGCGTGTTCTTCTTATTTATATTTATACTATCAACAAGATTTCCAAAACTCTCACCTCATTCGTTGTTTGTGTTTTGACTGGCTTGGCCCTGCATTTGCGAAATCGAGTTATTACAGGTTAATGAGTCTCGAAGTTCAAGTTTGGGAGAAACCCCGCTCTGAATAGGTGATACGGGAAATTAAGAGTTGTAATGTGTATTTACTTACTTTAATTACAAATGACTTTTATATGAAAACTTAGTACGAGTAATTCTTGGGAATTAAATCAAGAATTCTAGTTAAATCAAAGTTCATTGATATTGTACTATTTTTAATTGAGGAACAAAAGTTGAATTGTTACATATGTATTTAGAGAAACGTGATATCCTAGATTAAATATTAAAGTTTTTATTCTCTTTAACAGATTTTCTTTATCTGCTGCAAGTTTTCTCAAATAATTTAGTCTATATTATTATAAATGTTATTTGGGATTTAGGGTGTCACATTTGTGGTATCAGAGCAGGTCTGTCCAATCAGGTCCGAGTGAGTCGAATTCGATTCTGTGTTACGAATGTCAGTCGTGTAATTGTGTTTTCTTGTGTAATAATATTTTCACTATGATGTTTCCGTTATATATTGTGTTAATGATGATATGCTTTTGTATTATTTATACATATTTTCGAGATTATAATTAACTGTTAATTAATTGCTTACTCTGATTGTGTTATGGATCTAAATTTTTTACTAAATAAAGATTACTGCTTAATTGTTGTTAGTGTAAATAAACCATTAGATTTGAGTTAATTTTAATTGTTGAGGACAAAGATTATGTTATTACTTGTTGCTTATTGCTTTCCTACCTAACTATGATTTTGCACTCTTGTTTTATAACGAATAGTTGGAAATAATTAATTTGATTGTCCACTGTATATTTCACCCTTAAATCAATTTAAAATATTTAGTTTTGATATGTATCTGTTTAAAGTGTTTGATCTAATAACTAGTTGATTGAAACATTGATTTCCGTATGAATTATGTGTTTAAAAAATTTAAGTATTGACTTTTACTAGTTACAAATTATTATTATTTTGTTGAAACTCAATTTAGAGAAAAAAAGATGTTTCGTTATAAACTTTGAGTTAGATAGGAAATATGTCTCTTACGTTTAAAGTTTTAATTTTGACTAAAAAAAATTCTTATTTTTATTTTATGTTGGCTTGTGTTAAGAAAAATCGATTTTAAATCGTGATGTTAACTTTAAATCACTTGAAGTATTGACGGTTGTATCTAGATGAGTAGATTTTTGATATTGGTTTTGAAAACAATTTAGAATGTTCGTCATGATTTAGATAGTATGAAATTCATATTATAGTAATAGTAATTCTTGAATATTAGAGGTTGGTAGAACTTTAGAATTTTTTAAAAATGACATTATGAAGGAGTTAAAGTTTACTTATTTTATTATGATGAAAATAACTTTTGTTTGAGTTACTCTTGATATTTTTAAAGAAATTAAGTTGAGTTGAATTTTTGTTGATTTATAAAATAACAATAAATTTTATGCTACTAATTTTATTTAATGTTTAAAAAACACTTAAAATTTACAGCATGTTTTACTTTGTCTTGTTTTTAGGAAAATTGAAAAGAGTTGTTGTTATGTTGTTTAGGGGGTTGGTGTAATATTGAATCGTGAGCCTGTTGGGATATTTATTTGAAATGATTGATTTTTTTTTTATTATGATATTATGAACTCATTAGAGTTGGACTCGATGTTAGAGTTTTAGAGTTTAAAACTCTTCAGTGATTTAAAATAGTACTAATGATAAAATGTATACTAATGGAGAAAGGAAGTAAAAAGAAGGAAAAAGAAACAAAGCTTTTAAAATCTTCTCAACAGTGAAATTCTTTTTGAAAAAGTTATTCTGAATTTTGGATTCTATAATTGATGTAGTTTACAAGTAGATTTTTTTTTTTTTTTACGAATTAACCTAACAAAAATGGTTGCATTAGATTGGTATGTGTAGAGTGCATCATGTGGATTGATATGGGGTAGAGTGCCTCATGTAGATTGGTATTCGTATAGAAACTAAAATTTAATTTATCAAATTTTTTATTAATTATAAAATTGCAATTTTTACATGAGACTCAATTTTAAGATTAGAAACGAACTCCAAAATCTTTTAAAATTGATGGTGTGTTATGTTTTGGACAATTATGTGGCTTGATAGAAACTAGGGATGTATCTATAAGCATGTTAAGTAGTTAGTGAGAGAGGAGCTACTATTTTGTAGATTTATAAATAAGTGTAAATCATTATCATTATCATATCTGTCTTATGTTTTGTGTCATGTGCACTACTTTAATATATAAGATATACAATTTTTTTGTAAGTTTAATTTTATTTCAAAATATAAGTTGAAATAATAATTTTTACAGTGATGAACTATTTAAAAATGTGTTTTGATGAACTATTTAAATAATAATTAAATATGAATGATATTTTAGAAATCTTAAAGGATTTTAAAATATCCGTGTTTTATTTATTTGTATTGTATTTCTTGTAGGTAATAAATTATTTATCTTATCTTCTACTTGGGAAATCTATATATGCTCCATTTTGTTGTAACTTTTTAAGTGATGATTAACTCAAAGAAAATTAATCGTGATCAATTGGAAGCAGTTCGACCTCTATGAGAATATGTGTTCATTTTTTGAATCATCGTTGAGTTATTAAGATGAATGTAAAAATCTTGGTGCTAATTTTTGGATTAGTTATTGGAATGTGTATATGATTATGTAAATATTAATTATTCGTGCTTAAGTGTTCTAATTGTTGGGAATTGGTGTATAGAGTTAGATGTAGTCGAGAGCATCTAAAAGTGAAATAGTCTATATTTCTTCAAAATCGGATATTGATTATTATTGATACTAGTGTCATTTCCTTGTTGTTGTAACTAGTTGTAAATTACCAATAAATTATTGTCAATGTGTAATTAAGTGAGTTTTTAACTTGAAGTAAGGAGTAGGAGTTGTGGTGCCGCCTTCGCACTCCTGAACCACATTAAAGATACTTCTAATTATCCATATTAGAAATTGAATGACTGCAGTTATAGTTCCTTAAGTAGTTGACTACATGAGTAGGAGAGACTAGCTACCCCGATGACTCATCGTCAATAAAAGAGAAAACGATAACTCATTATTTTGTTAGAAGTACCTTTTAATTTTATTTTTAAATAGTTAAAAAACATGTTCATCGCTTATATCAATTGAATGAATTTAATTATTAAATATATGTTATTAGGAAATAGTATCTCTATATTAGTTTTTTCTTTCTCCTTGATTATATACAACGCATATTTTTATAGAATAATTGATTGTAAATCTATTATAATATTATTAAGTTGTTAAATGTGTTTAATATTTTAAAAATAGCTCTCTTTGTCAGACCTAAGTTAAATTTGCTGAATCTTTGGTGATAGATTATACTTTATTTTAAAAGGAGTAAAACTAGTAAATATTTGGGTTGAAAGAACTAGTTCAAATTGACAACAGTACTGGAATGATGTTTCATTTAACCAAACTAAACGAACTACGTATTATTGAATTGTGAGGGTGTTAAGGATATTAAGTTTGAAATGATTAGATAATATGAACTCATTAGAGTTTAACTGAATATTAGAGTTTTAGATTAACACTCAGTAGTGATTTAAAATGTTAAAAAAAAGTCACATGATAAAAAGGGAAATTCACATTATAAATTCATATTATATTGGTTGAAACTCAATTTATATAAAAAAAAGGGACGTTTCTTTCTAAATCTTGACTTGAATTGAAAAATATCTATTATGTTTCAAGTTTTAATTCTGACTAAAAAATCCTTAGTTTTTGATTTTAAATTTGATATGTGTGATAAAAAAACGTGTGTTGTTGTAATTACTATATTTTTATTGGTTTTTTAAGAAAATAGTGTAGATATCTATAGTTAAATCAAGTTCATAGAGATTAATTACTTTAATTGAGTAATAAAGTTGACTTTTTCCATGTGTACTTTGAGAAACGTATATCCTCAATTAGTTATAAAAAGTTTTTATTTCCTTGTAAAACAAATTTTCTTTATCCGCTTGAAATTTTACTCAAAAATCTAGTCTATTACTACTATTATACGTCATTGGGGTTTAGGTGTCACATTAGTGGTATTACTGCATAGGATGTGGTGGGGGACAAAGGATAACATTAACAAAAATGTGACACCCTAAACCCCAATATATATATATAATAGTTATATCATACTATAAAATTCGAAGCGGAATAACTTAAAAATATGTTTCCAAAGAATAAAACTTTAATTTTAATTTTAGGATATCACGTTTTCTCAAAAAATCAAAAGGAACACCTTTTAACTTATTTACTCCATAGTGCAATCCTCAATAAGCTTGAATTAAGTATAATTACTTGGATTTAATTCTAAAAACCTACTAGTACTTATATGATTTTCATACAAAAGTCGTTTCAAAATAAATAAGTAAAATACAAATTACATACCCTTATTCCCGCATCAATCCTATAGAGGGCGGGATTCCTCCCAAACTTGGAACTTCGAAGATTATTAACCTGTAACAACTGCGATTTCACAAACGCAGGCCAAGCAAGTCAAACACAAACAACGAAGGAGGCGAGTTTCAAAATCATATTAATAGTTATAATATAAGTAAGAGAGCACACAACAATCATAATAGACCGTATCATAATCACATTACTATATATCAAAATATTTAAGTAAATAGTATCATATTATAACATCAAATTCACTCAAGTAAGATAATCATCTCATTATAATATGCATCAAATCATCTAAGAGTAATTATTATTACTTTTGAAACACATCAATCACCACAAAACAATCACAAGTAAATGCAATGCTATGCATGAGCTTAGACTCTACTTCACAATGTGGTACCATTCTAACTCTGAAGTACTTGGTAAGAAGGCTTGATACTATGCCACCATCCCGGTGGACGGACAATTCAAATTGGCCATGTCCTCATAGATCCCCTCAACTCAACCCGAGACACATATACGTGACAGTCGAGGTAAATGTGTGTTGCGTGGTAGCTCCCAATGTAACACCCCAATTTCTCATTACCCTATTTTAAATAGTATAATGATACAATACTATTTCTTTTTTTATGAATGTTAATATGTGTTCTAATTTCTTTAGGTGTATCTGTGTGTTTGCGTTAGTAATTGATTTAAATTACTAATATTAACCATATTTAACTTACAAAAAAATAAATAAAATAAAATAAATAAATATGTGTATAGATATAAATAAATAACACAAGGTTAGCTCTAATCGAATGGAATAATAATAATAATAATAATAATAATAAATAATAATAATAATAATAATAATAATGATAATGATGATAATAATAATAAAATGAAAACCTAGGCTCGTATACTATGTAATATATATATATAGGTGAGTAAACCAGAGATTAGTGCATAGCTACGGAGCCGCCTTCCAAGTTCCAATTCCAAGTTCCAATTCCAAGTCCAATTCCAATTCCAAATTCAATTTCAATTCCTAACCACAATCAGGTATGCTACTAGCCTTTCCTATTTAGAATGAATCAAATTTAGGATGAATCAAAAATCAGGGATGAATGTGGCTAGGCTTCTAAACTTACGTATATATGTATATATATAGATAATCACACATAAATAAGAGGATTAGTTTTTCCCCTTACCCATAGTCGCTTGCTCTGTTGCCACCAGCCCATGTTTTCTAACACTAAAACAATATAACTATACCCCACAATCAGATACACCTTCCCTGTTACCATCAAATTGTTATACTGTAGTCCAAATAATATTATGCTTTAATCTTTTGCTTGTAAACTTAGTTTTCTTTTTATATATTGGTGAAATACCTATTAACCGAATTAGTACCTTATTATTATTATTATTATCAATATAACAATAAGTTTATTACTTGTTCAATTTCTAATAATTAATTTTTAATAGCTGATAAGTAAGCAATTAAATTCAAAATAAGGCATATAATCTAACTCACTGTGTGGATGATTGTTGTGAGAACAAAACAAGGCATAGAGTCTAAGGTATAATTTATGTTAATATAAAATTGAGTATAGTCAATAATAAGCTGTATCTAAATATTGTTTGCCTGCGTTTTATATGACATACATGGTTACCTAATTAAAAAAAATAAAAAAATCAAACATACATCTAGATATACATGCACGTTATATTTAGTCCTTTTATCCTATTTAGTTAAATAAAAATCTAATTATGTAATATGCGTGTTTTGATGATAGCAAATATATTTTTGAGTTATATTACAAATAGCATATAATTTACTTATTTATTTATTTATTTTTATTATTTATTCATTTACTT